>VZRH01002619.1:1204420-1221663 GCA_013397555.1 Urocynchramus pylzowi
AACTAAAACTCATTATATGCTAAATCCTGAGGAAGAACCTGGCCTTCATACAACTTCACGTTCAAAAATGAGTCAGCAAGACTGGTAAATATTTATACAAATGGTAGGTGCTTACCTGGGGTAAGCACAGCCAGCTTCCCCCCTCCCTGCCAGCAGTACAGTCTGGGGTGTGATGGGTGAAGAGCAGGTTTGGGATTTGGACACACCTCTTCTTGCTGTTTGCTCCAGGAAAGATGATTATTCACCATGGGATTACTCTTCTCAGTAAATATTCTTGGAAAGAAATCACAAAGAAATACAGAGAGGGCATCTGGCTTTCCTTTTGCAGCCAGGGAAATTAAATCCAGGATGGAAAACAGTGCCATGAACTCATAGCAGAAGAGCACCTTGCCTCACACCATGGCCATCAGAGGGTGCCAGGGTGGATCTGCTCCTTCATGACATGAATGTCAGGAGCAGGGAGAGGTGGAAAAGGGCCCAAAAGCCAGGGCTTCTGGCTGGCTTCTCAGCCACTTCCACAGGAACAGCCCAGCTGAGTATTTTGTGAACACAAACCATAAGCTCAAGGGTTTCAGGAAGAGGGTGCCCTCCTTAGGGCACATTTCAGAAGACTGATTTTCACACAGACCCTTGGGAAATGGACACAGTTCAGTTAATGTGTTTCTTTTTTCCCCCCTTCTTTTTGTCTCTTTCTTTTTCCTTTTCCTTTCTAAGTTGCTTAATTTCTCAGAACAGTGACAGTCAAAGGTATCAAACACTCTCCCTCCCAGGGCCAAGCATTTTTCCCCAGCACTCTCCAGTGCAGTGGCTTGGGGTTGCCTTTTACAGACACTCAGCTGACACTGAGTGATTAACACTTTTTTCTAGTCTCTTTTCTAGTCCAAATAAAAACCCAAATAAGTTGTCAGCTTCTTTTTTGGTTTAATTCCACACACATCCTACAAAAGCAGCCCCACATGCTGCCCCAAATACATTGTCCTCATCCCACACCCTTCCAATGCCCAAATCACACCCAAAAAAGTGGTTTATTCACCTCCAAAGGCAAGGTAGAGCACACCCAGATGAGCACCTCAAAGAAAGAGAGAAAATGCTGGACAAAAACCAAATGCACCCAGAGGCCAAGAAATCTGAGCAAATATTAGCATTATTTTTGATCCTGCCACATTTAAATCCATTTTAGTGTTCAGATTTGGATAGGAGTTTCTGAGGAAGCAGCACTGGAAAGTGGCTTATGAACAGCAGAAAGTCACAGGGTCAGATAAAAACCATCCACGTGCTCATGTGGGGATGCCTGGGATAAAGGAGGAAATTAAAACTGTGGAATATGAAATTATATCCAGAGTCCTGCATGATTCCAATGCTGCCGAGCTCAAGACAATGAATAAATAAGAGAAATTGAAACCCAAGCAAATCTCTAGGATGAGACAAAATTCACTGCAGTGTGTTAGAGCAGATTTGAGGAAGGAAATGTGTGTGCCAACAGCAATTACTATGGAGAACTCGCTGAGCACAAATCTAGAAGACTGGAAAATTGGAAAATAACAAACCAAATGTGGTATCAATATGCAAAAAATGAGAGCAAGCCTGGCACAGGAAATTACAGGGCTATCAGCTTAATATTCATTACATATAGGAAAACACAAGGTCCCCATTGTATACAAGAGTGTAATTAAATCAAGGGGTTCAGCTGAAATCAACTGCTTGTGATGTTTATGAATTAGCAGCAGATTCGAAACACAGCCACAGCCTCAGCATCCAGCCCAGGGCCTGGGGTTGTTTGGTACAGCTACAAACCAGCCCTGGGGGGAGTTTTCTCCCAGGCAGTAAGTTTAAAATCTCTCACTCAGAGGTTTGGGGGGTTTTTTGCCTGGCATGTGATTCAGTGCTGAGGAGGATTAGCACAAACAGGCCATCTGAGGACAGTGTCTGGGGGAAAATGTTGTGGGCTTATTTACTGATTACTGCTTACTTGTTTGCTGTTTAGAGCCTGGCAGTGAAGCATATCTGTAATTCCTCCTGCCTCTGCCCTGCATCCTCCACCACAGTAACATCTGCAGCTACCCTTGTATTTCCTGGGAAATATGGGAAGCAGGGCCAGACATTCCCAGCATCACAGAAAGGGCCAGGTTGAAAGGGACCAAGGGGGTCATCTGGTGCCACCTCCCTGCTCCAGGAGGGTCATCCCAGAGCACAGGGCACAGGATTGTCCTGAGGGGTCTGGAATAGCCCCAGTGAGGATGACTCCACACCCTCTCTAGGCAGCCTGTTCAGGGCTCAGTCACTGCACAGAGAAGAAGTTCTTCCTCATGATGATGTGGAACTCCCTGGGCATCAGCTCCTGCCCATCTCCTCTTGTGCCATTGCTTGGCTTCACTGACAAGAGCCTGGCTCCATCCTCTGGACACCCATCACCTTTCAAAGGACCATCATTTGATGCCTGTGGAAACCCCCTCTTGCATTTCTCTGCTGCACTCTCACTGCTCAGTTTGTAAAGTCACATGGGGGTTTATTTCCAAGGCCTCTGCCAGGCTCTGCAAGTGGAGCAACAGCAACATCCACCACCCAAAGCCTGCTGAGCCAGAATGCTCTGCTGGTCCTCTTCAAGGCCAGAGCCAGGAAGATTTATGTTGAGACTTCCATTGCTGTGCAAGTGGCTTCAGAAAACTCTGAATCAGCATCCCAATTCCTGGCAAATACCAAGGATGTGGCTCAGCCTTCAGATGAAGGACTTTTCTTGTTTCCCAGAGCAGCTGTGGCTGCCCCATCCCTGGCAGTATCCAAGGCCAGGTCAGACAGGTCTTGGAGCAACCTGGGATAGTGGAAAGTGTACCCATGGCAGGTGGTGGAATAAGATGAGATGTAAGGTCCCTTCTGACCCAAACCTGCCTGTGTTTCTGTGAATTAAATGTGTTCAGCCAGGCAGATGCCCTGAGTAATGCACATTAATCCTCACCTGCTTCTCCTGGGCAAGTAACGTGTAGGAACATGAACAAGCACTTCAAATGCTCCTGCAGTGCACCTAGCTTTCAGAAAGGCATTGCTCTGTCCTTTATTGCCCTTAATAACCTCCAAGAAAAAGAATGAATGAACAGAAAGAGCCTATTTTGAGTGTGCAAATACCGAACATGATTTTGAAACACAGCAAGCAGTGCCAGAGAAAAATTGCAAGTCTCTTCACTTCCATCACAAGTTTCTTGTATCAAGAAAAACATATGGAGGGATGACGCAGAACCTGACTGTGTTTTTTAAGTCAAAATGAGATCTTTGAAGAAATATCCTCTGAGTTTTTGTGCTTACACCACCAACACTGGATAAAAAAGCTTGACACATCTTTACAACAAGTTATAATGAAAATCCAATAGCAGCCCAAACCTGGAAAGGATTTTCAATGTAGATCCTGATTCCAAACCCCAGTTTTTGCAGGGCCAGAAGCTGGACTTTGATGATCCTTGTGGGTCCCTTCCAACCCAAGATATCCTATGACTCTATGATCAGCTGGGGAGAACCATCCAGTTCTTTGGATTATATGGATTTTCCTGACTGCACATTGAACAGGGGCTGAGGGAAAGCCACCACAGCAAGTCCTGGCCACAGAGCTCAGCCCAAAGGGCCAGAAAGTGAGGAAAGGTCACCTCTCCTGGTCATTTCTATTAAGAGGTCTCAACCCTGTCCCAGCTTCCCTCTTCCCCACAAAGGCCTAGGCTGAGACACCAAGAGCAGTTTTGGCAGCAGCTTGTACAGGGCTGATGGAACAAACATAGTTTAGTTAAAATGCACCTCATAAGGAGGAAATGAAAATCCTCAAGGCCACAAATTAAAAATTGTGACTTGATAGAACAACAATTTATAAATAGAAAGACCTATTTCCTGCAAAAATCCTGTGGACTGAGTATTGGAAACTAATTAGTGGACTGAATCACCAGGAAAAAAAAAAAAAAAGCTGTTTTCCCGTTACTCATGAGAAGATATTACTTTTCTAGCACTTTTCTTTTGGCACTGGTGATTAGCATAACCCTGTGGGCACTCCATAGCCCCATCCTTGGTGAATTTTCTTCCTATTCCAATAAAACACCCTAAAGTAAAGGACAAAACTCATCATTAGCCATTTCTTTTATAGCACCAGCAGCTGCACACTGGCTTTTTCCTCCTGATTATGTGATTGTGGAGCAGGAGGGTGTCAGTGCACCTAAAATGCTTTATTACAAAAGCCAGCTCCACTCAAGAAGACATTCAGAGAATGACAGAATCGTTTGGGTTAGGACCTTTAAGCCCACCCAGTGCCACCCCTGCCATGGGCAGGGACACCTTCCACTGTCCCAGGCTGCTCCAAGTCCATCCAACCTGGCCTTGGGCACTGCCAGGGATCCAGGGGCAGCCCCAGCTGCTCTGGGCACCCTGTGCCAGGGCCTGCCCGCCCTCACAGGGAAGAATTTCTTCCTAACAGCCAATTAAAATCTCTCCTGCTTTGGTTTGAAACCATTTCTCCTTGTCTATCACTATTAGCTGTGTAAAAAGTCACTATCCTTCTTTTTTTATAAGACCTCTTGGGAAAGCTGCAATGAGCTGTCCCCAGAGTCTTTTACTTTGAAGCAGAGACTTTCCTACTAAATTCATTAAGAAGATAAGAAAACCCAAAAAACCTCAGGGCTCACTGGAGGACAAAAAGTGCAAGTGACCTCTGTGCAGGCAGCCTGGCTGTCACTCACTTGTCAGAGAGCTGCTGGAGTGGGATCTGTCTGCAGGAAGTCTTGGCTTCAGCCAGCAATCAGCTCCAATATCAGCAGTGCAGTGCCACCATGCATTAAAGCAGAAAAAAATCAGCACAAAACAAACTTCTCAGAATGGTTAAGACCCAAATTTGCAGAGTGCAGAGCCCTTTCCCTTGTGACTACACCCACAGAAGAGCACACAAGCAAAAATTGGTGCTCACTGCTGTTTGTAAATGAAAGCCAAGCCCCCAGGGGATGATGCAACAGGGATGGATCTTTCTGGATCTCCTGCTGGTTTGCCTGGTGGTCTCAGGACACAGAGAAGACCCACACTGCAGCATTCCCAAGCACTGGTGGGAAAAGCCCTAGGACAGCTCACAGAGTAAGAGGGAAGCAGAAAAACCTTTGAGAAAGGGGAGGAAGGCTGCAAGGCTCTTCTGCACACCCAGGAGAGACAGGCTACGAGGGATGATTGATTGTTCTCAATCCTGAGGTCCCTTTGGGCACCCTTTTCTAGCTGGGACCACAGGCTGTCCTCAGGAGTCATCACATCACTGCCCAAGGTCACCTTCTACCCCAGTGAGCCAACAAAGGGACACAATTCTCCAAAGTCCCCACAGAAATCAGTGTGATGAGATACAAAATACACAATCCACCCCAGCCGAGCGTAGGGCTGCTCAGAGAAGGAAGTGTTCTTTTATTACCAAATTAACTTTACAAACCACATCCAGTTCACTTTCCACATCAAAGATCATAATCTCCATGTAAAATAGAGGGTTGATGAAAAAGGAAGTACTTAGGAAACATTTTAAAATTTTAAACACACATTTAAAGCACTGATTCTTCTTGCTTGTAAAGAACTCTGGCTTTTTTTGTCTAATAAACTACTCCAAGATCTCATTTGCAAGCTACCACTGCTTGCTACTCTGGGTTTTGCTGGCTGCTCATTTACTCTTTGGGGATTTCATATTCTTCTAAATTTTGTAAATGGCCACTAAACTGGACATGAACATTATAAAACACATTTCAATCACCCTCACAATTTAGAGTAATTCATTGGCAACTGTACAAAATGCTATTTACAAGGTACTTCCATCAGCTGGTATCTGGCATTAAGTATTTTGAATCAATCTACCTTCATTTTCATCTCTTATTTTTCATACAAGGGAAATTATTGATCAAAGCTTTTCAGCCTCATTTAATATACTGGAATAGGCTTTAAATTTTCCCATGTAAACCTCAGTGGATATTAGCAACCCTGTCTTGCTTAATGCAACACAAATCTGTCTCCCTGATGAGACCACAATATTGAACATGATATCATGGCCACTTTACTCATTGATGGGCTCTGAGACAGGCACCTGCTAGAAACTCCCCAGGGACTCCCACTGGAGTGTGGTTTGAGTTACCAGGTGCCTTAAAGGGAGAAATCATTGAATTGTCAAGGTTGGAAAAGACTTTTAAGATCATGAAGTCCGATTGTCAGCGTGGCACCACCATCATGCTCACCACTAAACCATGTCCCCAAGTGCCACATCTACACAAATTCTGAACACTCCTAGGAATGGTGACTCCCCCATTTCCATGGGCAGCCTGTTCTAGTGCTTGACAACCCTTTCCATGAAATTATTATTTTCCCAAATATCCAATTTGAACCTGGTCCAGCTTGAGGAGGTTTTCAATTTCCTTCTTTACCTCTCGAGGTCATTACACTCTCACAGAGTAATAACCAGGATGGATTTGGGGGCAGGCAGACTTTTTCCATTGCTCCTATCAAGTTTGCATTCAGTTTTTGGATCCCATGGAATTTTGCATTCAGTTGCTATTGTGATGGGTGTGTTCAAACGCTCGATTAGATCTCTCTGTGTTGAGGACAGAAAGCTTGGCTGAATTTTGATGAACTCATTCTTGAATAAATAAGCAAAACATCACAGAAAAAGATACTCAGCCAGCTTCAATAAATACATATGGTAGGAAAACAGCCAGCTAGACAAACAGAATATATCACACTGGAACAAGCACTGATGATTTTGTAATGACTCCAGGAGCTCTCAGCATACTAGATACTGCAAAAAACAATATGCAAATGTCTCAGTCCAGTTTACAGTAGAAAACAAGTTCTGCTCAAGTTACCAAAGCAGGCATGAGCAATCCAGCATGGAATGCCCTCCTCCCCCTTATCAAGAGCTAGAGCTAATTGGCAGGCAGGGCACAGGAGCACTGCCAGGCACAGGGTGATGCTTCCCCAGGCAGCAGGATTTCCAGAGGCCATGGTGAAACTCTGCACTGGAGATTCTGTTAGATAAGGACATTAGGATGGATTGGGTGGGAATACAAAAGTGTTTTCTTGTGAGGAAACACAGGACTGCAAATGTTGTTACAACCTAAGCCCAATACAAGATAAAAGTGCTTGGAGCTGCTGTGGCATCCCTGATACTGCATTTGATGCTGAAAAAGAGAGAGTGAATGTGCTCCAGAGCTGAACTTCCAGTGGTCCATTGCATGGGCTAATTTGTGTGCAGGCTGGTACTTGAGGATGTTTCTGTACTAACAGAGAATAATCATAGGATAAGTAGAGCAAGGTAAGTACATATGCTGCCCTTGTTTTCTTGCAGCATAATAGCATCATCAATGAAGCCTGAATGCAGCCCAATTAGCATAGACTAATTAGAATCATGGCTGATTTTTCATTTACTTTTGCACATGAGAAAGAGGTGGTGGTTGCAGTATGTGGGGCTGCAATCCAATGGATAATGCCCATCCTGCAAAGCCTGTATCCTGTTGTCTCATCCAAAGAAAGAAGGGAGACACTAAATTTCCTCCAGCTACTCAAATTTCATTGTGGCCTGACTGAGTGTCCTGGTTGCAGAGAAGGATGGTGCAGTTCAGCACCAGCCCAGTGTGGCCAAGTTGTTTATTCTACACCACCCAGAGTATTGCTGGGAGTGTGGTTTGGGCAGGGAAAATGGAAGGCTCATCTTGTCTGGCTCACTCCAGCAGGGGAACTGCTGCCATCCAGCCCTGCAGAGCTGGTCCCTCTGCCCCCCACTGCTCCCTGCTCCTGTTTTCTCTGAAGTGTGACTGCAGAGGGGCTGTGGTGCTGGCAGGGACAGCTCTGAGGCCCAGCTGAGCCAGCAGGGCTAGGCAGTGTGAGGTGGGCATGTGGCAGGAATGGCATCACGCAGGGAGTGGTGACTGCAGCACATGGAACTGCCAGGAGCTGAGCCCAGGGAGGGGCTGCACAACCCCTGCAGGCTCAACCCAGCTGCCAGGCTTGGTTTGTTCCCTGACTACTGCTGGGTTTGGGCTTGGGGGTGTGCAATTAGCCTCAGGAGCTGCCCCACTGTTATAGATGAGTAATGTGATGGTTGACTCTCACAATTAAAAGGCAAATATCATGTATATATGTTAAGAGAAGTTTTATAGATTTATAGTTGTGTTTAATCCCCCCTTGTGTTGTTATCAGGGGTGGCCTGGGTTTGGGACATTTGGGAGGGCTGGCTCATCACTATGGCAGCACCTGACCTCCAGTCAAGGTGTCAGGGAGTGATCTCCAGCACTGGGCAGAGAGGGAGGAGTCGATGGACAGAACTTTGGGAGGGGCTAAAGGGTTAAAAGGGGAAACCTCCATTGTGTGGGTGAGCACATGGTGGGAAAGATCCTCTGCTCCCTGTGCTGTAATATTTTCTCTATTCACTGTTCTGTTATTTTATTCTGTTATTTTCTTCTGTTATTCACCTTTATTTATGTTATTTTATTCTGTTATTTTCTTCTGTTATTCACCTTTATTTTTGATAGGGTTTAATAAACCTTTTACATTTTTTGGAAGAGGGTAGCATTTCTCACAATTGCCGACTTGTGGTTTTATGGTCCTGGTGGTGGAAACACCTTATCTTCTTTGTATTCTTTTGCTATGAACACTTCTGTTGTTACTCTGTGTGTGTGTCTTATTCCATTGCTTTGTGCTTTAACTAAATTGTTATTTCAACCTATAGTCTCTCCTCTTTTGTCCCTCCCTTCCCGGAAGGGGTGGCTAATTTGCAGTTTAGTTCCCTTCTGGTGTTACAACCAGCACCCTCTGGGAAGTTTCCAGCTCACCCAAAGAATGTCTAAGCACAGGCTGTGTTCCCAAGGGATAAGCACACCTGTAATACCTGTTGTCATTAAAGGCAAGTGGAAGCTTTAATAAAAAATCTGAATTTCTAAAATACATTGTCTTTTAGCCTGCAACCTTTAACAAGCTGCTGATTGCTGCTTCTTAGAGTAGACAAGCATTAGGAGCTTGGTTGAGGACACCCTGTGCAATTGTCCTGTGCTGTTACATGGCTGCCCTAGGGAAGAGCAGCCAGCAGATATTCAGATATTTGGAGAGGGATCCTTCAGAGCAGCCAGGACTCCAGCATTTGTGGAAGCTGGCTGGGCTGTGGACTATTTATAACCCATCCAACACTGAAGAGTCTCTTAATGCTTCTCCAGACTTAAATGGCTGACTTTTATGGCCCATTTATGGCCCATTTCAACAGAGCAGTTAAACATGTTCCAGGACTGGTATCTCTATGTAAATAAAGGAATTGGTACTTGGCTGGCACCCAGGCTCCTGGTCCCCACTGGCGACCTGGCCTGCACAGCCCTGAGCCCACACACTCCTAGCAGGAGGTAGAGCATGAGGCTCCCTCCATGGAACTCTAACAAATCCAGCCTGCAGCACACAAAGCTCCTGGGCAGCCCCACACCTTCCTGCCCAGGGGAAGTTCCCTCACCTGCTGCATCTCCCCTGCTGCTCCCAGGACCTGCAGCACACACCCCACCTCCCAGCAAGAGTCACACAAACTAAAGGCAACTTAATTGGGGTTTATACCAGCCCTGGGAAGGCAGAGGGACTGGGCTGGAGGGGTTTAAAACCCTGGAGATTTTTCATGTGTTTTGTTCCTATATTGTCCAGGAGAAGGAAATCACATAAGGCAGGGTGCAGGACATGATACTTTCTATGACTGGAAATGATGATACAGCAAGAAAGGGCATCTAAGGAAAAGTATTATATAAGATGTAGGTTTTACAAGCTTTATAAAGACTCTCTTAGCACTCCTTAGTGGCAGGAGCCTCCCTGTGGGCCAACCAGTCTGAAATGGGAAGGATAGAAAAGTGCCTTCCATTTAAAGAAATGGGCTGTGAACGTGCTGTCAATGGCTGTGATTCTTTTTATTGATTTACAGTGTGTAAGCCATAAATCACTCTACCATTTACTGAGCCCATAACTATGCATCACTTTGTCAGGGAAACTCCTCAAATTTTAAGGGGGTCATGCAAGAAAACAGACTTCTCTTTCATTGACTGGGCTCAGCCAGGGCTAGATTTAACACACAGGGTGGGGTGATACATATAGATAAAACACTTAATTTGATCATCTGCCCATATCTGCTGCTCTTTAGTTCTCATGGGATTAATCTTTGGCCACAAAGGGACAGATGGAAGCCCTGCTTCCATTGGCAGCCACTGCACAGGGGTTTGCCTCTCTTGCCAGACAGATCTCACACCCTCAACCCCTGCTCCAGGGCAGCCCAGCTGCTGAGGAACCTCTGATGGCACCAAATTGTGAGGGAGCATCTTGGCTGAGGAGCAGGGCTGTCAGCTGGGGCAGGAGCAGTTTTTGTCCTGAAGTTGGTTTTGCCCAGGGCAGCAATACCACCATCCACTCTGCCACCATCCACTCTGCCAGAATCTTACAGAAAATAGCAAAAAATATGTCAATCTTATCTTACAACAGATTTCAGGACAAAACCTATGATTAATGAATTATAGACAAATTAATAGCTGGCTTCAGTTTGAAAAAGATTTCCACCTACTCTTTCTTATTTCTTGAGAAGTCCTGCAGAGTTAAATAGTTCAGGTTTGGTTTACCCACAGCATTCAGCAGTTACATTCTTGGTAAAAAAAAATCTTATCAGAAGGGCAAGAACTTACCTAAAGACTCTCAGAAAATCCATCTGCTTTCTGCAGAACATCTACACATAGATAGGTGTTCAAGGTTCACTCCCAGCACAGTCTCGACCTCCTCTGGGAGGAGCACTAAGCCATGAGAATTTTGGGGTGCTGCATAAATCTGGGATGAGTGTGGATTCACCCACTCAGGGGGCTGGGAGAGCACCATCTACTGGCACTAAGAACTGCTCCTCCCTCGGTGGGACCTGTCATGCTTGGGATGTTTTAAATAACCTTGCTGATCTGCCTGGTAAGGCATTTCATTCTTTGTATGCTAATTCAAGCCCAAGGCAAAAATCCATTCTTCTTCAGCAAAAGCCCTACACACCTACTTCAACCCAGCCTGGTACCTGGGCTTTGCACAGGTGTAAAATTAAGGTGTGATTTAGTGCTTTGCTGAAGAAGGACTGCTTGCTGCAGGAGCACTGAGTTGGCTGGATTGGGACCTTGCTGCTTTAAGGTTTTCTGATTAAACATCCCCACCAGACTACACTGCAGGAGGCTCTGAAGAGCAGTTCTCTGCCAGAGTGAAGCAACTGGGACAGTTCAGGTCTTTTGCTTGCTCAGGGCTGATCACTGAAGGGGCAGAAATTAATTTCCTATAAACACAGGCATATTTTTTTTCACTACCTTGGCAAATGCAGTTGTAAATAAGCCATTACAGGAGCTGATCTTTATGATGCGTGACTTTGGCTTGTCCCAGTGGGGGATATTTTATGAGGCATTTACATAAACATATACAAATCAAAATGGCCAGCTGTGCTTCTCCTGTACCTGCTACCTACAGCTAATTCCAGGTTCACATAACCAGCCCCCCAAAGTGGAGCCAGCTCAGGTATCTGGGCTGGACAAACTCCAATAAGGATCCCCAGTCCCCAGGCTGTGAGGTTTGGGGAGCTGCTCAGCACACAGCCAGGCACCCCCAGTCCCTCAGAAATCAATAAACCATCAGATTCCCCACAGTGCCTGTCTGTGGGGATGATGCTGTTCATCAAGGCTCTGATATGATCTCTATAAAATACATTTGTTAAAACAGTTGACTTACTGGAGGGGACTGGACTTACTGAAGAGGTTTTGGAGTCTTTGTTTTAAATATATTTTGGGCATTGTTTGATAGAAACTTGTAGTGGGTTGACACTGGTTGGATACCAGGCACCCACCAAAGCTATACTGTCACTCCCCTCCACAGATGGCCAGGGAAGAGAAAATATAACCCCATGAAGGGTTCATAGGTTAAGGTAAGGACCAGGAGAGATCACTTATCAAACACCATCACGGGCTAAACAAGCTTGGAGTTATTAATTGAATTTGTTACTAACTAAATCAGAGCGGGATGGTAAGAAGTAAAATAAGACCAAAAAAAATCACCTTCCCCCACCCCTTTCTCCTTCCCAGCTCTACCTCCTCCCCCAGAAGCTCAGGGAGATGGGAATGAGAGTTGTGGTCAGTTCATCACAGGTTGTTTCTGCTGCTTGTCAGGAGCAGAGTCAGAGACCTTCTCCTGCTCCAGCGTGGGGTCCCTGCCATGGGAGACAGTTCTGCATGAACTTGTCCAACCTGAGTCCATCCCACAGGCAACAGTTCTTCACCAACCACTCCAGCATGGCTCTGTTTACAAGGAGTGCAGCCCTTCAGGCACAGCCTGTTCCAGTGTGGGTCTCTCACAGGGTCACAATTCCTACCAGGAAACCTCTCTCCACGGCTCCACGGACCCTGCTCCAGCACAGGCTCCCCAGGGGCTCACAGCCCCATTCAGGCACCTCCCTGCTCTGCTGTGGGCTCCTGGGGGCTGCACGTGGGTCTGTGCCCCCCGTGCCCTCCATGGCTGCCTCTCCATGGGCTGCACCAGGAGCTGCAGGGGAATCTCAGCTCTGGCACCTGCAGCAGCTCCTCTGCCTGCTCCTGCACTGCCCTGGGTGTGCTGTTCCTCCCTCTTATTCTCACTCCTGTCCTCTCTGGCTGCAGTTACAACTCCTTAAAAATTTCCTTTTTTCTTCTCAGATCTGTTATCCCAGAGGCATTACCACCATTTCTAATTGGCCCAGCCTTGGCCAGTGGCAGGTCCATCCTGGGACTGGCTTTGCTGGACATGGAAGGAGCTTCCAGCAGCTTCTCAGAAAAGCCACCCTTGTAGCCCTTCTGCCACCAAAACCTGGCCATACAAACCAAATACAAAATTCAACAGTCATAAAATGCTATCACCATTTCAGGATGGAAACAGTGTAGGTGTGACAGTGACAACACTTTCTCTTGGAAGACCTTGGAGACACAGGGCTTCCTTTTAGAATCAGTGTCTAGATCTCAGTGCCTAAAATCACTGCTTTGTTTAAATTAGCAAACATTTATTCAGTTTATTCACCTTGGCCAAGGCCAGGGAAGGAGCCAGTGGCAGAAGCTGAGTCCCTGATTTCTGCCCTGTCATTTCCTCCATTCACCTTCCCAACTTCCACCTCCCTCCAGACCTCTTCTCTTTATCCCAGTGGGCATCAGCCAGTTGCCCAACTCTTTTTCACTTACTACTGCTATTTTCTTTCATAACATCACTCTTGGGCAGCTGATGTCAGTTCAGACACACAAGTGCTTCTGCCAAGAGTCTTCAGCCCCAACAGTTGTCTCTCCATCAGGCATTGCAAGGGCTCAGAGAGTTTTTACACTGTGCCCTCAAGCACAGCAGCACGTCCATCCTTTCCATCCCTCTGCTGAAGGAAGGGAAGGTGGGAAGCCAGGCCTCTCACAGGGCAAAACCTGCTGATCCAGCTCGAGTCTGGAGCTGGGGGAGGTGTCTCTGAAGGCTGGCTGTCAGGCCAGGTTTAGCAGCTGATTGAGCTGAATTAAGTTTCCTGCAGCCTGCTTATTTCTCTAAATGACAGCGGCGCCTGCACGGGAACAAGGCACACAGCACGTGGCGTGTTCCAGCCCTTCTCCTTCCCCAGCCATGCCACGGTCACACTCATCCTCTTTGATCTCTGCTAATGCTCATAAAACCTCAGGCCAGCTGCTCCCTGAGCAGTCAGGAAATGACAGCCAAAGCCTGTTCAAGAAACTACATTCAGTGGAGGGGGAGAGAAAGAACACATTGCTTTGATTTCCTCATTTCCTCTCCGTTCCCAACAAACAGACTTTTCCAAACTCTTCTGCTTTTGAAACAAAGTCAATCCTTGAAGCCGCCGTGTTGGATTTCAGTGGGCTGAAATAGACTGCCCCTCCTCCCCACCTCTCCTGGGCTGTTCTCATTTGCTTGAAACTGCACCTGAGTTTCCCCTGTTTCCCCTCCATCTCTCTGGTGACCTGGCTGTATTCTGAGGACAACTGCTTCCCTGTGCCACTGCTCCAGAGAAAGTTCAGGCTTCATTTAGACAGGCCATGCTGTCTGCAAGATTGTTATCTGGTTATCTGGCCTTTTAATTATAGATTAAGTAATGGTAATTGGCACCCTAGAAGGTTTTAGTGTCCTGAAGGTGTAGGGCAGTGGGCTGAGGATGAAGAGAGCTTGTTGTGTGTGGGCTGGAGCAGCTCTTGCCCTTATCCAGAGGCTCTCAGGTTCCAGACTCAGAGCTCAGCAGGGGCAGCTAGGTGTGCTTTGGGACTGGATCCAGCCAGGGTGGAACGAGACAGGAGGTATCTGGGGGAAGATTGCTGATTCTTTCAGTTGCAAGCCAAAAAGGAGATTCCTGATCTGCAGCCACAGCACCTTGGTCCCACAGCCCTACAGCTGGATGCTTCCCTATCAAGGATGAAGAGAGAGACAGGGACTCAGTGTGATGGTCAAAGAATCCAAATTTATTGTGGGATACAAATGCTTATAAAGTATTTTAGGAAGGCTAGTAATGTTTTACTACAATGATTGGGTTAATCATCACATAAACTAACTTATACACTTTAAACATCTCTTGTTTGCAGAAGTCTGGTGTAATTTTCTTTTTCCAGTAAGTCAGCCTGATTGAATCTTCTTGCAATGTTGATTTAATCCTCAGAGTTCTGTCTGCTCTTGCCAAGGCATTTTGTCCATCAAATCTCTTATGCTGACCAGGTCCAAAGTCCATCATCTGTCTTGTATATCCCAATACTTCCCCATGCACAAAGCACACAGAAAGCTCTTGCTTTCCACCAAGGCTGTGTTTTAGGCTGGACATGTGCAAGTTCTGTGTGAGGTGCACAGTGAATTTAGAGAAAGATAAGGGGAGCAGCTTCTCTGGATTTACAGGACTGCAGCACTCCAGTGTTACCATGCTGATAAAGCCTCTCCTGTTGCCCTCCAGCCTGGCTCTGAATGATCCATGCACACAGGCTCAGGTAGATACAAATGTCAAACCACTAAGCTTGATTACACTTTATAAATGCCACAGTGAGAGAAAGGGAAGCCTTTCCTTCTTCACAAGCTATTGTCTTTAACTGGATAAGAGTCAGCCTAGAAAGCATCACTAGTTCAAAAATCACTCAGTAACATCTAACAACTGGGTTAATTAGAAGTTGGCAAAGCTTTCAGATCAGTTTGCTGCTACAAAATCCAGCCCACCCTTTCAGGAGCTGAGCAGTCAGAACAAAGCATCAGTTCAAAAAGCACTCTATGGTATTCTCATCCATCATTTCCTGTCCCTTGATTTATTTATTCTCCCCAAACTGGTGGATACTGATTACTCACTCTACAGACTTGCATAGATCAATACCTGTTTCCAAAAGAATATTGTGCAAAGCTGAAGAAATTAGTGTATTTTGTAATGGGGAAGAAACAGGGTGTCAATCAGACCTCTGGACCTTCCTGTCAAGGCACAGCAGTGCTCCATGCTAAAGTACAAAAATATGAGACAGCAGAAATAGGCCAGGCTGGCAGGAAAAAGGACCTGTGTTTCATAGGAAAGGAGGAGGCAACAGAAGAGGAGCCCCTAAAGCCCTACCACTCCCTCATGCTTTCCCTGCCACTCCTCTTCCTTTCCTGCAGCACAAACCTGACCTTGGCTTTGCAATGCTGAGCAATTTGTGGTTTCACCTGGAGCAGTGAGGAGAAACTGATGCATTTTCTCAGTCATCTGTACAGCTGTTAATCAGACCCCACCTAAGGACTGCTGCAGGGCAATCAAAACCCAGCAGAACTTGAGGCTGAAACGTTCACATCTACCTAATTGCCAATAAAAATCAACAAGAAATGGAAGATGACATCCCACAGATACCTTAAATTTCCACCTTAAAACCCAAACCACAGATTATCAGCACTCAACAGCATTATGGGAAGATTTAAGTGACAGTGCCAAGACCTGGCCCCAGATTGAGGTTGTGAGTTTGACCATCTACACTAAGAAAGGTGGTGGTGTCCTGATAATCTCCAAAAGAACCAAGCAGAGCTCATATTTATATACTTTATAATAATTATAATACTTTATAATTGACCACACAGTCTTGTAAGAAAAGTAAGAAAAATAAATCTTCACCCAAAGTTTAGGACACAATCAGGATATTTTCCTGAAGAATTTACTTGCTCCTCCGAGACTCTTCCACGTGCAAGTTGTTTATTGAATTTTTATCACATAGCCTGGGAGCAACTCACCCCAGGAGACGTGAGCTTTGCTGCTTTAACAAGCACTTGCAGAGGAAAGCCTTGCCAAGATCAGTGTTTGCAGTTAGAGGAGCAAAAGTCACTGGACTGCCCATCTCTTTTTCTTGAAACTGGCAAAGGCACCACAGGAAAAAATCTACAAAAACAGTTTCTGGAACAGGATACTGAAAAATGAAAGCTTTCACCTGGCATAGGTGCTCACAGGAAATTATGGTTGTGCTCAGAGATTCCTTGAGTCCCCCAAGGTACAGCTACAGCTACATTATTCTTTCATTTACATCTCCTGTCCAAACCAGACTTTATTTCTCAGCAGAGCCATGCTGGTGCAGCATTTCTGTTACTCCTAAACTGTGCCCTGTATGTGGCACAGCCTGTGCAATGCTCTGCACTGCTCTCCAATTAAACTGCATACTGAGAACATGTTGACATTGTTAAGGTTAATGACCTAATGATGAGCACCAGGAAACAGGTTTGCAATAAAATGGTCTGTACTGATTGCTTCCATGATGAATGTGAACAATATGTTGGACTGGGAACAATATGTTAAACAATATGTTGTGGTTTATCAATGTCAGGGCGCAGTGCTGCTGCAGGGGCTGCTGCCTGGAGATCCCAGGGAGGGTCACTTTGAAATGAGCACAAGGAATGTCTGGCTCCCACAGGGGAGGAAGGAGCAGTACCAGCCCCAAAAAAGGCAGGAGGAGAGCCTGATCCAGCCCAGCTCAGCAGCACCAGGAAGCATGGGCCAGAGCTGGCAGGAAACACAGGCTTGTTACACCTGCCACTAGAAATGAACCACCTTCTAAAAGGCTGAGTTAAAATAATACAAGAACCAGAGTTTAATGCAAGGCAGATTTGGTGCCCCTGAGAAACAGGCACAGTGAAGCAGACATTAGTACAGAAGAGCTGCTCAGCTGTTATGTGAATAGATATAAAAAATTTAGGAGCTGAAAAACTGAACTTCTAAAGAAGTATTTTCCTTATTCGTGGAAAACTTAATTTCT
>VZRH01002619.1:1221713-1254061 GCA_013397555.1 Urocynchramus pylzowi
AAAAAACCAGACCCAAAATTCCTTTCATCCTAAAAAGCCTTGCTTGGAAAAGCAACTGCAGGGCTTGGTGCAGGTGATGCAGAACCCCAAAGGGCTGCTCTGAGCCACGGCTGCCACTCTCTTGTGCCACTGTCTCCCCAGCACCAACAAACCCCACAGGAGCACCACCCACGACACAAACCCCCAGAGCTCCAGTTAATTGGAGCTAGATTAGCATCAGGCTACACAGAAACCAGGGCAGGCAGCTGAGCAGGGGGACTCCAGCAGCTCTGCTGCTGCCTGGGTTCAGTAAAGCCAGAGATTAGAGGGCAGCAGCAGGCTAATGGCAACATGCCCATGAAAGCCAAGAGTCAGGCAAATAACCCAACCTCCTGCACAGCCCAGACAGAAAGCCCAGACTTGCAACCTCCAGAAACACTGAACACAAGAGGAAGCAATGCTCAGCTTAGCAAAAACAATGCCACTTCACATCAATGCATATAAACTTACTTTTCAAATGAAGAGAAGTAAACAGACAATCCTACTAGCCAAAAGTTAGGCCACGATTTTAGAACCTCAAGGTACACAACCCCTAACTAGGAAGGGCACAGACACCTGTGATGTACTCAGCAGACAAAACCCTCTGCAGACTCTATCTCTCTCCCAAGCCCTGGGCACTGTGACAGGACAAAGCTGGAGACTCCCTTGGGCTTTCTCCACTGCCCCCTCCTTCCCCCACTCCATCATCCCCTGTGCTCCCCCAGCCAAAGCAGGATTACAAAATGGGTCATTTCACTGCATGAAAGGGAAAGCCTGGCCTAGGCAGGCTTCTGAGGGCTCCCTGTGCACTGTGAGCTTGGCCTCAGCCTCCCAGGGTTGCATTTTAGCAGATGTCAGCAGTGAAAGATTTCAACCAGGTTTCCCCGTGGCTAGAAGTGGGTGGCAATTTCTGCAGAAGGAAATACCTACAGCTGGAAGTAATCCATGCCCCCTTGGGCAAAAGCTGTCAATGGAACAGTTTGCTCTGGCAGATAGTCTCACCAGAGAAGAGGCTGATTTGTGGACTCAGAAAAGATGGACAAGGTTTTGGACAACTCAGTCCCAGATTAGGAGAGGGAAGGGCTTCTCCAGGGAGTAATTCAGAGCACACTTGAGGAATGTAACCTAAAATCCCCATTAACTATAAACAGACACAAATTTGTTAATTGAATTAAGCATGCAGTATCTGGCAGTACCTCCTCCCACCACACATGCTCTTCCTGTCAAGGACTTGTGTGAATTTATTTGCTGCTCATCTCTCTGACAAAGGAGAAGTATTTAGAGCACTGGACTGGGAGCCAAGAGCCTGTGTTTCTGCCCCTAGGTCTGAGCTAAGAAAAATCATTTAGCTCAGTGATCCAGGAAAATGAATGCCCTACATTCTGGCAGTGAGGCTGGATAACCATTTCAAACATTGAGCTAATAGATCTTGGGCTCCTTGGTCACTTAGGAGCTTTGAGCAGGTTATGCTGAAGCTGCCAGAGCAAGGTGGATTCTCTACTGCATTTGGGGGAGGCCTTCCTAGGAAACAAACCCCCTCTATTTAGGGTCTTCCCTGGAAGCCAAGCTTTCCTTGAAACTGTGTAAGGTCCAGAGATGCTGACCACAACACTGAATTCTTCAAACTTTCAGGTTTTTTCACCGTATTATCAAAGTGGTAAATTTTTCATCTTTGATTCACAAAGTAAAGGAAAAAAAATTTTCCAGCAGAAAGAAAACGTACTCTTTGTCAATACCAACCAAATTTGAGAGCAAATAATTTAATTACAAATTAAAAACAAAACAAAACAACAAACCCCAAAGAAAAGGCAGTCTTTCCCCAGATGCAAGAGCATGTCAATTTGTTTCTAACTCACTCTGACTGGTGATATATCCTAAACGATCTCCAAAAGTCATTCAAGTATTTATAATGATGTTAGCTGAAACGAAGGCTTGGAAAGACTCTGGCTTCTTTATGGAAAGAATTTCAAGACCATATGCAGGGATTTAGCTGTGTGAGTCCCATTAAAAATCAGTAGGTTCCTGCAGGCTAAAATCCTTGAGAACTGACCTCTACCGACTTGAAGCTGTCTGTGTCATCACATTAAAAGTTGCTTTGCTTATAGGTTAATGCTAAAAACCTCTGATGAGAACAAATAAGCTTAAAAATTACCAAGCCAGAATTCACCTTGCTTTTAGTGCTCTGGAAATACAAAGCCAGCTAATCAAAGTTCAGATTCTGCATAATTCTTCTGAAAAAGTGCAGTCCATTTGAACTCCTCTCTGTCCTGAAGTGCACAGGCCTTCATCCTTTGGAAGTCTTATTTCCAGCAATCTCAGCAGTTCTGAGGGGTGTCTCAGGTTTAGCTGGGTGTGCATTCTATCACCATCTGTCAGAGCTGGGGCAGTTCTCTGCAGGTCACTGAGCAGTTTCCTTTATCTCTCCCACAGCCCATCCTCCCTCCAGGAGATCTCTGCTGTCCATGGCCACTGAGTGTCCCTGCATGGCTGATCAAATTCCATCATCCCACTGGGAGAGGCTCTGCCCAGGGGAGGAGCCAAGCATTCCTACCTGGATCCAATCTGACTTTGGGAACACCCCAGCAGCCTTTGCCCACTGCATTCCCAGAGGAGCAGCTTTCTTCTCCCCTGCATTCCCAGAGGGAGCCCAGGCCCATCTCCAGCAGCCCTGGAGCTTCAGAGGAAAACTCCCCCCTTGTCCAGGATCCCTGCTCCAGCAGAGCCACAGCTGGCACTGCAGGAGGGCTGCAGCCACCATGGGATGGCCCTGCTGCCACCAGCCTGACCCACAGGGGGTAAGGGCCTGTTCTGACTCTGACAATGGTTTGTTTTCTTTTTTCATACTATTGCATTTGTATTTTTAATTTTCCTAGTGAAGAACAGTCATTCCTATTCCCACATCTTTGCCTGAGAGCCCCTTAATTTCAAAATTACAGTAATTTGGAGACAGGGAGTTTACATTTTCCACTTCAAGGGAGGCTCCTGCCTTTCTTAGCAGACACCTGTCTTTTCAAACCAAGGCAAAGGGTCCAACAGAGCAAATGTGGGGGACACCTTGCCTTAGAAACTTGGTAGGGGATTGCCCAGGGGTGCTGATACCTCTGAGCTGGTGCAAACCTAGTTCTTCTCCCTACAGCCTCTTACAGGAAAGGTGACGTGGTGAAAAACAGCTGTCAGCTCCCCATGCCCTGCCCTGCCTCACCTCACAGGTGAGGGCAGGCTGGAAAACTTGTTCATGTGCTGTAGCTTCCATCACTGCAGACAGGCTGAGCCATCCTTTACAGGCTGTGTGGGAAGATCTCAGGAAGGAAAACCAAGTAGTTGAGCAGCTCTGGGTATCACGACTGCAAATGTGAATTCCCTTGCCTGTGGCAGGAATGAAAGGCTCAGATAGGTGGGCTTTCAAATCCAGGGAGGTTTTAGAAACCATCACCCTGATCTGTTCATGTTCCCAGTGCAGCCCCTGCCCACAGGCTGGTCCCACTCCAGGCCTGGCTGAGCCCAGCTGGTTCTGGTTGCTTTGGAGCAGGTGAAGGACTGTGACAGTGGGGACAGGGCAGGTGACAATCTCCTTCCCTGACAGCAGAGTCTGCCCACAGGATCTCTGTCAGCTCAAAGTGCTGCAGTGTGCTGCTCCATGTATCCAACCAATCTGCCACTGATTTAGGAAAGGAAACCTCAAAGATGTCCTAAAACAAGCCTGGCTCACCAAGGAGCAAGAACCAAAGAGAATTTTGAGGTCACCTACCACTGACATCTCAGTGCCAGACATCCTGCCTGAGCTACCTGAGGAGAGACATCCTCCCCAGTCAATGGGTGATTCATCCCATCAGTCATGTATTTTGGGAGGGGGATGAGTCACTCTCTGAGCCTGCCAAGCTCTCTCAAGGGAGCCTGGAAGCATGATTTTTAGAGGAGTGAAATTATGCAGGCCAGGGCTGAGCTCTGGTTATCATCGTTACTATTTCACCTACAAATCAGAACTGCAGTTGTCAGGCCTGAGCAGCACTAATACAAAGCATCCCCCCAACATCAGCAAACACAGCAAAACTCCTCATTTCCACTCGACACATGTCAGCTGGGATTGGGCTTTCCAGTTCAGACTGGGATCCTTTCAGAGAACCACAGTTCCCCCTTTGATGTGTGCTTATCTCCTGCTCTGTGCTGCAGAAGGAAAGGGAATCGCCCCTGTTTGCATGTTGAGTATTTGCCTTACTAATGAAGATGGTGCATATTCACTTTTGATCTGCAGAGAAATGGAAAGTGAAGAATTAAAGCTGATTCACACCACTAATATTGTCACTGAATATCATCAGGCTGTCTCCTGGCTCTGATCTCTATGCCTGCTGCTGCCATGGGAGCTGGTGCCAGTTAAAAACATCTCAGGCTGCTTGGCCCAAGGGATGCCTTGAGTTATGAATCCCCCAGTGCAGCACTGCCCTGCCTGGGCTTGGTGAAAATATTGCTGAATGCCCAGAACAGAGAGGAAAAAAAAAACAAAAACCAAACAAAAAAAAACCCCAAAAAACCCCAAAACCAAAAACCAAAACCAAAACAAGAAACAAAAAACAAACAAACAAACAAAAAAAACCCCCCAAAACCAAAAAACAGTGTGTTTAAATCAACAGCTTCAATGTTTGGTGTAAAACTGGATCCCAGACAGAGGCATATATTAGGAAAAACCTAATATGGCACATGGAGCATCCCTTCCCTTCAGTCAGGACATCTTCCCCTCAGTGGGTTTGGGCCTGTGAGGTGGAAGCAAGGTGTTGCTTGCCCAGATCTCAGGTGGTCTGTACCCAGCAAAGGCTGGTGGAGGCTCCTGTGGCTGACTGTGAGGGTCAGAGTAATTCAAGGGATAAACAGCTGCTGAAACAGAGCATGGACTGGATAAAGGGGAGCTCCTGAAAACCCCTCATCTCCCTTTAATGCAGCATCTCCTTCTGCTTCTCCTTTATCTCTCCCAAATTGCAGAATAACATAGAGCAGCAGAAATTGCTGTTGTTCCCTGGAACAGAAGAGATCGAATCCTTGGCCCACTGAATTTCCTGGCTAAACTCACAAAAAGCAGGCTCTGACCCTAAAAACATTGAGGTCTGATATAAAACATGTTAGTAGAAAAGCTTCTGTGGCAGCATGAGCAGAGTGTACATCTGGGCCCTTGATCTGGACAAACCAAAGAGAAAATGTGGATAAAATGGGCTAAAGCCACAGAGGGACCCCGTGTTTGACAGAGCTGCCTCTTCCCTGTGCCACTGAAATGGGGCTGGAGGACACACACAGGGTTCACATGGTCACTGGGTGCTGTAAATAGGTGTGCTGACCTCTGGGGTTCTTGGTGTTTGTCACCTCTTCAGGACAGGCTCTCCATCCTGTTCCCTGCAGGAAGTCACCCCGTGTCCTGCTGTGCACGCACATCATCCCACTGCAGTCAGACTCCTTTTATTGACTCCATCTGCAACGTGTGAAGGTCATTGCCTCACTTCACACCTCTCAGCAGGGCTGTATTTGCACATTTAGCCACTTCAGTTTGTCAATATTAACATCTGTTGCTATTTAACACCTGCCACTGCTCCGAGGCAGGCGGGTTTACCCCCAGCCCCCAGCCCCAGCCTGGCACGCTGCTCTGCCAGGCAGGGCAGCTCCCCTTCCTCTCGCCCCAGGTGCCCCAGCACTGCCTGGTTCACATCCCTGAGGAGAGGGGGAGACCCAGGGACACACACAGGGAGTGCTGGCAGCTGCTCTGGGCTCTGCCAGAGCTGTGAGCAGCAGCTCTGCCCTGCTCCTGCCACCTCTCCACCACATCAATCGTTTCCACTGCAGCAGTGAGGAAATAAAACCAGCCCACATCTCCAAGCTGTGAACTTTCTGTTAAGATTCCCTGTAGTCAGAGTTTGGCCTCCCTGGGGTCCTTGTTATTATGAAAAAATAGCAGTGTGTGGATGTGAACAGCTCCAAACATTTGTGTGGCTCACACACATTAGTGATCCAGGGATCTCTCATGAATGGCCACGGCAGCTGAGTCATGGCTAGAGATGGGCTGACTGGTAAAACCTCCAGAGCACAGTACTGTGAACTCCAAGGTTTCTACACAGACATTTTCAGTTGTTCCATTCTGCCTGTGTAGAGCCACAGCATCATTTTGGTTGGAAAAGCCCTCTGAGATCATTGAGTCCAACCAGCAATGCCACGGCCAACACTAAACCATGTCCCCATGTGCCACATCCACTCACCTTCTGAACCCTTCCAGGGACAGTGACACCACCACTGACCTGGGCAGCCTGTTCCAATGCTTTACAACTCTCTCAGTGAAGAAATTTTCCCAATTTAACCTGCCCTTGAGCAACTTGGGGCCATTTACTTTCCTCCTGTCCCTGTTCCCTGGAGCACAGCCCGACCCCCCCGGCTGTCCCCTCCTGTCAGGAGCTGTGCAGAGCCACAAGGTCCCCCCTGAGCCTCCTTTTCTCCAGACTGAGCCCCTTTCCAGCTCTCTCAGTCTCTCCTGGGGCTCCAGCCCCTTCCCAGCTCCATTCCCTGCCCTGGACATGCTCCAGCCCCTCAGGGTCTCTCTTGTCATGAGGGGCCCAAAACTGAACCCAGAATTGAAGGTGGGGCCTCACCAGTGCCCAGCACAGGGGGACAGCCACTGGCCTGGTCCTGCTGACCTCCCTCTGGGTCCCAGTTCTGCAGGAAATCCTGCTCTCTAGCATCCCTCTTGCCCCCCATCTGCTCCCCAGGCTCCCTGGCCTGGCAGAGCTCCAGTGCATCATGCAGTGACCAGCAGTGTGATGGCTCTGCCACAGCCCCTGTCCCCTGGTATGTGCTCAGTGCAGAGCTGACTCTGAGCTTAGTCAGCAGAGAACAGACCAGGCTTTGGGACTAAGGCTAGTGCTGGCCACTGAGCATGGCTTTGACAGACAAATTGTGACTTCAGGCATTACTTTGACACTGTTGACATGGCCCAGCAAAGCCTCTTGTATTAACATAGGACAACTGGAATGCCAGATGAAGTAAGAACTGACTCCAGAGCAAATGGAGATGGTGCAATCCCACACGAACCAGCTTTCATTTCCACCTGCCTTTGCATTTCCTGCTGGTGACTGGGAGCAGAAATGCCCACAGAGGAGCTGCAGGAGAGGTGTCTCATGGTTCTGCAAGCTCTGAGAAGTCCAGAGAAACACTGACATCCAAGGGAAGGCAGAAGTAAGCTGAATCCTCTTTAAATGGTTTGTTCAAAGCTCATCTGCCACTGTAGATCCCTGGCTGCAGTCATGATGGTGGCATCTCTGGTAGCCAGGACAAAACCACATAAACCACATAAACCAGAGTAAACAATACTGAGCAGATGCAGCTGTTTACAGAACTCCTCTGGGAGCAGCAGGAAAAATTCTGGCTCTCTGCTGTTGGGTTTCTTCTGCTGAAAAGGGCTCTTCATCTCTGCCTTCCCTTGAACTATGTGGGATTTCATTTTCTCATGAGTCATGTGTCTCATGGAAGCAGTGTCCAACTGGGACATCATTACAAAGCCTCAAAACATTACTTTTGTAGCAAATTCCCAGCAGAATAAAATTCACAAACCTCTACTTAATTAATAGTGTGGACAATTACTTGCAGATTCTCCAAACCATGGTAACAAGCCAGGACCAATGTCTTTAAAAGAGGTTTCAAGTATCAGTTTTTCATCTCTAAAATTCCCTCCCTCCTTTGACAAGACAAATAGAATTACTGTTGATTTGCTTTACTTCAGGTAAAAATCCAACAATTCCCTATCATCTCAAACAGCTGACTTGAGATTCCATTGTTTGTTTAAAATCTGATTAATTGTCTAGAAGAAGTTTTATGTCTATTCAGCTGTGCCTGTCTTGTGGGAATTTTACAGACTACTAATTCTATGCAGACAATATCCACTACAAACAGGAGTGACTGATCCCCCTATGAAACCACTACAGTGTTTGTGGTTCTTCTCAGCTCCCAAAGAGGATGAGAAAGAAACAGGAAAAAGAAAAATGAGACAAAAATAAAAAAAAAATAACAGAAAGAGAGAAGGAGGAGGAGAAGGAGAAGAAGAAAGAAGGAGAGGGAGAAGGAGAAGGAGATGGAGGAGAAAGGAAAGAAGAAAAAAGGGGAGAAAAAAAGAAAAATCTCCCCCTCTGTACAGCAGTGGAAGCTGCAGCACAGCTACAGCTAATGTGAAGAAAGTGAATCAAGATCAGCTTTTCAAGATCAGCAATTTCAAGATCATCTTGGCAGGCTGATCTTGAAAGAAGCAGAATTTCAGCTCTCCTAAATACCTTCTATTTCTCTACATCTTCCAGTGTCTCCTGTTAAATCAGGGCCTTTCACAACACACAGTATTCCCTCTGCTTTCTGCAGGAGCATCAAGACTCTTCCATCCATGAGTTCCTCATGCTCTTCCTTTCCTTGTTCAGGGATGCCAGAGGGTCTCAGCTGTCCCACAGCCCAGGGCAAGCATTAGTGACACCCTCACAGCTCTGTGTTTTCACCAGGAAGGTTCCCACATCTGTGTCTCAAGGCCTGGGGAAACAAGTGGTGCCTTGATTCAGAGACACAAATCTAAATGCTGGAAGTGTAAAACACTGGAGCAAGAAGAATTATTACAGGCTACAAAGAGGAACAGGTTAGTAATCTTTAAAGACCAAATAAGAGTCTCCAAGAGTCAGTCCTCCAAGTGATGGTTAGAGCCCTGAAAAACTGAAGATGGAACAGGAAGTTTTTCACCAAATAACTGAATAATATAGAGATAAAAGAATTTCAAACTGTGAGTATAGTGAAGATCATCACTGGAGGAAAAAATAAAAGAAGAAAATTACTACTTTGATAGTTCTTGCACAGATTTTCCCAGGACTGGGAACATATGAAATAAAATCTGGCTTTCAGCATCTTCCTGTGCCTATTTCCCCTCACCTAGCTACAGCCTTCTGTTCTTGCTGGTAAATGTAAAAGAAGAAATGTTTGAAAGATTTTCTCTAGAAAAAGAGAAACATAAATTGGTACACAAATGTGGCAATATCCAGCTCTACCTTTGCAAAGATCTTCTAGAGCTTAACAATTCCTCTGTTCAGATTCCCTCCAAGTGGCCAGTTACCAGTTCCTATACACTCAGGGGTCCTTGACCATCAAATATCCTCAAAAGGATGAGTAGCAGCAGGTTTTTAACAGACCACTCTCACTCACCCACCAGAAAACAAGAATTAGTATGTAGGAAATGAAGTCAGATAAGCTTTCAGGCCAGCCAATATTTCCTCTCAGATTTTACCTTGGAAGCAAACTCAATCCCACAGCAGCAGTAGTAGGTTTCAGACCATTGGATATCTGCCTTTTAATCAAAGACTTCACCTCTTGTCTGGTAGAGCTCTCTTTTGACACTACTGACAAACAAGAGAGCACCTAAATACAAATGTCAAAACCAGTGATTAAAAGAAGAAGGAAAATCTTCAGAAGGAGATATCACAGTTGATGTTGAACTTGTCCTGACAGCAGCCCCAGCATCTCCCAGGTGTCTTCAAAAAGAAGAGAGATGAAAAGGGAGAGAGTTTGCAAGTGTGTAGGGGGTGATGGCATCTACTTTCAGCCAATTTTACCAGCATGTGAGAACTGACAAGGCTGTCCCAGAGCAGAGAAACCACTTCTGAAACCATGATAACACACCAGTCTTCAAGGTAACCCAGAAAGAAACACCCTCCACAAGGCAAAAAGCCCCCCAGGTAACAGGTACAATACATTTCATAATGGTATGGTCTGGCTAAGCCAATTCCAGTCCCAGTGGAAGGCTAATGAGTAAAAAACTATCCAAACATTTAGTCTTGCTGCAGCTTTGACACCTTAGAGGGAGGTAAAAGCAGATTTTGTTTTCCTGGAAGAGATTGTTCCTGTGGGCTTCTCCAGACACAATGACATGGCTCAGAGGTGTCACTTGCAAGACAGAGTGTTCATTGAGTCCTCATTTCTGTTAGTTGCCCTCTCTTTACCTCCAAACTATTCCCAGCAGACTTTGATTTCCAATGCAGTCCTAATAGTTCATTTCACTCCCAGAACATTGCAGAGGCACAGCCTTCACAGCAGACTTTACAAAGAATTGTGCAATAAATCAGCAGAGCCCTAATCCTGGCACAAACATCTCCAACAGGATCACAGCTAGGGAGGGGACCAAGAATGTGTGTGTGTGGCACAGACAGATGCACCTAATCCCATTAGAAGAAGTACAAAAGGTGTGTGTACAAAAGGAAGAAATGTTCATCAGCACCAAATCATTGACCTGCCTGAGCCAGGAGCTGTGGCTTGTGATGGTCACAAAAGTGCCTGGAATTTGCAGTGGTTTGGGGGCTGATGGAGGGAGATAGCCTCACATTGGTGGAGCAAGGAGGTGACTTTGTAGGGATTCATCCTGAATAATAAGATTCAACTTTGGTATTCCCAACATGCAACAAGAAGTGTATCAGGGTCTCCTGAGTAGCATCTGGAAGCAAGGAAATTAACTTTCATCATCTGTTATCTTTTATAAAAGAGGGAAGAGAAGATGTGGAGTGACTACAGAAATACTTGCCCTTCCCAAGCACCAGATATCTTGTGCTGACAGTGGTGATCTTGGCAAAGGAAGTACAATGGGGAAGATACTGGATGGAAATTTCATGGAAGGATAATTTTTCTGCTTTAGCTTTTTATGTGTCCCTGCCTCTTGTTTTCAACTAGCAAAGGAATTCACTTGGACATCAAAAAGGGAGACCAGACACCTCCAACTGGAGAACATGCCAGCCTAAAATGGACATAAGAAATCTTAACCTAAACTTTTCCAAATGCCCAGTGATTTCAAATTAGTGATGAATTCCAGAGGTAAAAAAGGCATCTTTAATGGATGCTCCGTGTAGTCATCTAAAATCAAACCACATCAAGGTGTAAGCATGACAAGCCATCAGAGGTAAAAATAAGGCTCCTGGTTTTGATCACTGCACAGCCACACTGCAGGAAAAGATGCTTCACCTATTGCCCAGATACACAGAGAAACAGGACAGCCACTAAACTTGTAGTGAGCAGAATTTGCATGGGCTTTGCCAAAAGCATGTAATGAATTAGTAATCCACAGCAGAAATCAGAGCACTCACATTCCCCGAGAGATGAAAGAATGGCTGAAAGTTGTGGCAAAATGCCTTCCATTACAAAATGCTCTGCAGTAGGGAAAAAAAGGACAAAAAGAATATGGACAAATTTTCCTGAGCAGTGTGTTCCCTTTGATCAGCTGTGCGAGGCAGTAAATCCTGTATGCACAAGTACATGGGCACTAATTGAATCAGCTGTAAGCTCTAATAATTGGCATTGACTGCAGAGGCTTTCAGTGGGTATTTTCTCAGGACCCCTCTCCTCAGCATATCCCTTACATTTCTTGTCTTATTTACTCACATTTCAATTTTAAATCCTGCCATTGGTAACATGACAGCAGTGCTTTCATGAGCCTGCCTGGGCCCAGGGAAGGCTGTCAGAGTGAACACACTGATCCCAGGGAAAGGAGCCTGATTAAAAACCTCATTGTGTCAGCCAGGCAATCAGCTGTTCATTATCCTATGACACACGACTACTGAAATGAAACATTCACATATTTTAAACTTGAGAGATTTGTACTTTAATATAATTATTTTTGAAAGATTCTTCATCAGAAAGGTTAATAAGAGCAATATAGGTTAATAACAGCACTAAGGCAGCTGACATAATCAGATAATTGACCTTATTGATATGTTAAGTGCCCTATGCTTCACCTTGGGATGTGTGACTGCTCTCTACAGTCAATTATCTTATAATGATGCCTGCTTCTTAAGGTCTTATTGCCTGAATATTGGACTTCATCCAAGGTTTTTGGTGCATCCCCCTTGCCTCTCCTGCAGGATTTCTGCTCCACTTTCATCTAAGAACTGTGCTAACATATTACAGGCACTTTTCATAAATACACTGATTCAGAGTGTCATCAATGGCTTATAAATTCAGTTTCCTCCAGCAAGACTGGAGTAATTCCTGATGTCTCCCTGCAGCAGGAATGGCTTCTCCCAGGTGTGGGATGCCTGCAGTGCTGCTGGGGCTCCTGTCCATCCCACCAGAGAGGGGCAGCTCTCCAGTGTGGCACAGAAGGATGCCATGTGGTGTGTGGAGCCTTGCTCAGAAACCCTCCTGGGAATCCTCCCTGGAACAAGGCTGTTTGCACAGGCTCCTTTGCAGATTCAAAATGACCCCACTGCTTTTCACACGACATCAAGAATAAGAGAAAAAGCTGTATCTGCATGAAAAGGAACAGCAATTCCCCCACCCTGATTTTTCCTTCCAGGTAAGTGTTGTGGGGCCCTGCTCAAACCTGCATCTCATTCCCTCCCTGTCTGTGTATTCCTGCTCTAGATGTGCTGAAATGTCCAAATCTGGCACATGCCTGGGTGGGAGTGGGGTTGGTTGGTGGAGCACAGGGACCCAGAGCTGGCTCTGCAGGGCAGTGTGGATCTGGCTGTCACCCCTCAGCCAGGAGCACTGTGCTGGCTGCTGCTGGTACTGCCACCTGTCACAGTTGAGATGGTCACAATACACAGAGTATCATTGTCAGATAAAGCCCTTTTCTGACCCAGAGATGGGCAACTGAGAGGTGTTTTAAAAACTTTTATTCCATTTTCTGTCTCATGTGAAGGGTGAGACAATACAGATGTTATAATTCACACCATCACAATCAGAAGCCAACTATCTCCTAATTACAATACACCAGAAGTGTTCTTAGCCTATCAGCTTTTGTCACACCATACTGTAAATGCCTTGAAGCTAATTATCTAAAATTACCCATGGTGAGTCCTACTACAATGCAGCTTTCATAGCTCTATTTCTCCAAAGTAACTAGTCTTATTTGCAAGGCCATCCTTTGAAACTTGTTTCCCACATATTATCATACAATTCCAGAAAGCTTCAACCCATACAGAATCACACCACTTCAGAAAGCTCCAAGTACTTGTTCTTTAGCCCAGCCTTTTATACCCCTCATGTTCATGCACTGCACCTGTGTGCCCTCTGTTCCCTTTGGTGACTGGTCAGCACACCTGGGCACTCTCATTGCTGTCAATGCTGCTCACCTGCTTTTCACAGCTGGACCCATTGGGGATGAGGCTGGGCCACAGCCCCACTCCAACCCCCACAAACCGTGTGCCTGCAGCACACCTCCACTCCCAAAAACCACAAACCGTGTGCCCAGGGCACAGCCCCACTCCAACCCCCACAAACCGTGTGCCTGAGCACAGCCCCACTCCCAAAAACCACAAACCGTGTGCCTACAGCACACCTCCACTCCCAAAAACCACAAACCGTGTGCCCAGGGCACAGCCCCACTGCAACCCCCCCAAACCGTGTGCCTGCAGCACAGCCCCACTCCCAAAAACCACAAACCGTGTGCTTACAGCACAGCCCCACTGCAACCCCCACAAACCTTGGACCCAGGGCACAGCCCCACTGCAACCCCCACAAACCATGTGCCTGCAGCCACCTGCCCTTGTTGGTGGCAAGGAGGAGCAGGAGGGGTGAGCTGGGCACAAGCTGACCTGCCCTGGCACATGCCAGCCCTTTTGCACACAGATGGGTGTGAAACACCCCCACTGCCTCTGCCAAGGGCAATTCCTCCTGCTTCTGAAGCAAGGGAATCACTGAGGACCTGCCAGTGGCAAAAGGGCTTAATGATTGTGACAGATGAGTAATGCCATGGTTGACTCACTATTAAAAGGCAAATATCGTGTATATATGTTAGGAGAAGTTTTATAGATTTATAGTTATGTTTTACCCCCCTTGTGTTGCTATCAGGGCTGGCCTGGGTTTGGGACATTTGGGAGGGCTGGCTCATCACTATGGCAGCACCTGACCTCCAGTCAAGGTGTCAGGGAGTGATCTCCAGCACTGGGCAGAGAAGGAGGAGTCGATGGACAGAACTTTGGGAGGGGCGAAAGGCTTAAAAGGCAAAACCTCCATTGTTTTTGGGTGGGTGAGCACATGGTGGGAAAATTCCTTTGCTCCCAGGACTGTAATATTTTCTCTATTCAGTCTTCTGTTGTATTTTTGATAAGGTTTTAATAAACCTTTTTTGGAAGTGATTATCATTTCTCACATGACCATTAGAAGGGGCCAGTCCAGAGCTGCTTCTGGGTCTCCCAGCTGGGCTCCCCTGCCCACCTCCTTCTTTAGAAATCTTTCCTTAACCTGACTGTGCTCATGTCTACACAAATGCTGCTTTTATCTCAAGGGTGGCAAAATTAAGTCACAACATACCAGAGAGCTATGAAGTTTTGGATAGATTTGGGGTTCTTTTTCTTTTTCCTTGAAGCAACGTGGGCATCAGTGGGCAAGAATATTTTGGAAGTGAAACAGGAAGGCCTGAACTTGGAGCTCTAGGCATTTGAACAGCATCTGTGATCCTGGCTGTCTGCCTCGTGCCTTAATTTCCCCTCTCTATCTGCCACCTCATCTCCTTACCAGCCTGGGCACGCTCTAAAACATTTCATTCCCTCAACAATGAATATTCTTGTTACCTAATGGGCTTAAAATTGGGATGATATTCAGCTGAACAGCATTAGGTAATTTTGTGCGAGGCCGGGTCGGAATCGACACTTCTGAGCTGGGCTGCGATGTGGAGAGAAAGATTTACTCTGCAACCACTGTGAAAATGAGGGTTTTGGGGAAGCCATTATTTCCCAGGCATTTTTCAGTTCTTCCCCAGCAGGCCTTTGAAGCACTCGGCAGTGTTTTAACCTCTCGCTGATGTAAATGGCAGGCCAGTCTAGTGCTGCCCTGCAGTTTAACAAATGCTGAAAGGGAATGGCAGGCTGCTGCTTGGTAGCCTCTCAGGCAGGACCCTCCAGCAGCAATCTGTTGTGCTCCAGGCTTCTCACAGACATGAGAAATGAAGGACTGCTCTGCACTGTTTATTAGTAAACCTGTTCTCTGCAGTTCTACCCGGTGGGACTGCTCTGCTCATCATAATTCAAGAAATAAAATTTAATCTGTGTGAGCTGATATCAGTTAACAATTTAACAGGGATATCTTTACAGCAGCCTTAGCCCAGTAGTGCAATTAAGTTGCACAGGCAGGGTAACTTCCATAATCTCAGGCACTTTAAAAGCTTTGGGCATGGACCTGCTGAAATAAAATTGCCTCATCCTGGCATCAGTACCTTCAGCAAGACAGTTCAGTGTACATGTAGGTACCTCCATGAGACAAAGAATGAAAACACAAAAGGTGGATTAGGCCAAAGCAAACCACACCAGCATGGGAAATGCTAAAATAATTTCCAACTAGATTTCTGCCTGACAATCTCCTGCCTGCAGGGCAGTGGGCACTGCCATTAGATCTGAAGCCACTCCAACCATCAAGGTCCCCTTAGTTCCCTTCTAAAACTGGCTTTTCATTTTCAGGGACAGAGGACAGATGGTCAGCTTTAGCTTGGCACTGTCCCTCTTACCTTCCCTTTTCCTTTCATTCATTTTTAATCTACCACCCTTAATACCCCACACTGGGAATGTCTGGGAAAATTGAGATGTCTGTGATTAAAGCAATGAGGAAGAAGGGAGCCAACAGGATGCTTTAACTGCTTTCCAGCTCATATGGAACATATAACACCAGGTGATCACATCTGGTCTAGGCAGAGGACTCGTGATGGCAGGAGAGGTTACACTTCTGCAATATGCTTTAGAATTTGCAGAAAAAGACACTCTGCACACTAACAGACATCCACATTTTCAGCACTCTCCAATGACCAGGATTTGCAGTCCTTCTCATAACATTATCTATTAGTAGCCACAAAGCACCCAAGCAGAACTAATGGGTTTAAAGCAACCAAGAAAAAATATGAGATCAGAGCAACAACTTTTCTCCTGATCTATCCAAAAAAGGGAGATGAGCTCTGTTAAATACATCACCCCAGTGAAACACAGAGGGACTCACCTGACCAAGCCAGGTTTCAGGGCAAACCTGTTCCCTTGACAAGTAAAAATATTGATTGAAAATATCCTGCTGCTCTAGCTCTGCTCTGAATAGGATCCTCAGAAGCCAACAACCTCTGTAGTGTGAGCTGGGTACTGAGGCAAGGGTGTGGAGTGTTTGGCACTGTCTGCTTGAAACCACTCACATCACTGCTGGGAACGTGGGTTCAGCCAGGAGAAGCTGAGGCCAGGAGTGGGAAGTTGTCCCACTCATGTTTTTTGCTCCTCACACAGGAGGGGGTGTGAGATGGGGGCTGCTGTCACTGCTACCCCAGAGAGAGTTCCTGCAGCAGAGCCCAAACCCTGCTGGGCACACAGAGCTGGCATTTCAGCAGCACAAACCCTCATTCACAAGCAAGCTGTCTTTGTTTGAAAAGACAGGTGTCTGCAAAGGAAGGCAGGAGCCTCCCTTGAAGTGGAAAATGTAAACTCCCTGTCTCCAAATTACTGTAATTTTGAAATTAAGGGGCTCTCAGGCAAAGATATGGGAATAGGAATAACAGTTCTTTATTAGGAAAATTAAAAATACAAATGCAATAATACAAACAAACAAAAACAACTCTGCCAGAGTCAGAACAGGAGCTGACCCCCTGTGGGTCAGGCTGGTGGCAGCAGGGCCATCCCATGGTGGCTGCAGCCCTCCTGCAGTGCCAGCTGTGGCTCTGCTGGAGCAGGGATCCTGGACAAGGGGGGAGTTTTCCTCTGAAGCTCCAGGGCTGCTGGAGATGGGCCTGGGCTCCCTCTGGGAATGCAGGGGAGAAGAAAGCTGCTCCTCTGGGAATGCAGGGGGCAAAGGCTGCTGTGGTGTTCCCAAAGTCAGATTGGATCCAGGTAGGAATGCTTGGCTCCTCCCTTGGGCAGAGCCTCTCCCAGTGGGATGATGGAATGTGATCAGCCATGCAGGGACACTCAGTGGCCATGGACAGCAGAGATCTCCTGGAGGGAGGATGGGCTGTGGGAGAGATAAAGGAAACTGCCCAGTGAGCAGCAGAGAACTGCCCCAGCTCTGACAGATGGCAACAGAATGCACACCCCCTTTCCCACCTAAGACACAAACTTTCCAAGCTCTGTTTTGTCCCTGTTTTCTATTGGTTTGGGGCTGGTAGTGGAGAAGTTATGCCATAAGAGACGGTCTGAAATATATTGGTTTTGTTTTCCCAAACAGCACGTGGCCCCAGCCCAGGGCCAGCTGCCATTCTGCCTTTGGGAATCTACGCTGGGAGCTGTCTTGAGGAAGTCTTTTTGCTTATTCAATGGTTAATGCACTTTTGTGGTTAAAATTCTCCCTCTCTTTTGAACCCTCTTTTAGTAATACTGTTGTGGTTATTGCAATTTTTCAGTAAACTGTGATTCCAATTTATAATCTCTCCTGGTGTTCCTCCATTATCAGAAGGGGCTGGGGAAAAAGGGAGCAGCTTGAGTGGGTTTTGAACCAGCACAGAGCGTCGTGAGCCTTTTGTCCAGGCACTTCTCTGTGAGGAACTGTTCAAAGGAACCAAGGATTGGTCCTGAGAAACTCAGCTTGCCCCATGCTCAGAGAGCTCTGCTCCCATTACCAGGGCATTCCACTTCCCTGCACTTCACAGGCCTTTAGGGATTGGGACACATTTCAATCTGTGTGTGTGGCAGCCATGCCCTGTGTCCCTGCTGTAGCAGTGCCCCTCTGTTAGTGTCCAGCAGCTCCATAATAACCCAGAGGAGCACCTCCAGTGGCTGGTGTTGTGCACAGACACAGAGGATCATCCCTGCCTCCAGGGATGTTCAAGCAAAGAGAGACAGTTTGCCTTCCTTTTATGAACAGAAGTACCCCTCCTGTTGGCTGTACCCCTTTGCATATGAACTGCAAGGTCATTAAGAACCTGACTGACTTTTTAGACACTGAAGGAAAATATTTTGAACAGCTCAGGGGTTGGGTGGGCTGTAATCAATTAAATTGATAGGTGCTCCCAGCAAACCCAGGCACTGCCAGTGAGGCTCATGAGGAGCAGCTGTGGGGCTCCTCTGTCCCAAGGCAAGTCCATCTGCCTTGGGACAGAAGGGATGGGATGTGCAAGATGGCTTTGTTGTTGTGACTCTGTCCCTGCTGATGCTCATGCTGGGCACTGAGCAGAAGCAGGCTGAGACCCACTCTGAATAGCACTGAAAGCCCCATCTTTTCTCTTTGAAACAGCCAAAATAAGACAGCTCACGCTGTTTCAAAGCACCAACAGTATTGCTGAGCTTGCAGGAAGTACTGGCAAGCTCCAACAAAATCCCTGGGACTGTCTGGAGCTCACAAAGGGGAAAACCTGAGTAAAGCAGAGACTTTTACTCCACACAATCTATTCCTCACCCTTACCCTGGTGAGGTGGAGCTTCTAGAGAAATCATGGGAAGCCAGTGAGCAGCAGGTCACTCCAGAAGGAGAAGGGTGATGTCCTGACCTAAATTATTTGTACATCATCCCCAAGAAAAAAAGAGGCTCCAAGATGAGCTGAACCTTAATTAGGCACAAAGGAAACCTGTGAACATCCCAATCTGTGCCAAACATTTCAGAGTTCACACCACATCAGACACCAGAGAATCAAAAGTCAGGACACAAATCCCTGAGGAGCAGCTTCAGCATTTCCACTACTGCTTAAGTGTTGGGTTCAGACCAGTGAGAATTTTTTGAGAAAGGACTCCCATCTGCCTGTTTTACTGCTTAAGTGTTGGGTTCAGACCAGTGAGAATTTTTTGAGAAAGGACTCCCATCTGCCTGTTTTACTGCTTAAGTGTTGGGTTCAGACCAGTGAGAATTTTTTGAGAAAGGACTCCCATCTGCCTGTTTTACTGCATCAACTACCAGGACATTTGTGACAGCATACAAATAATACATAGCAGTGATTAATAAATAATCCATGAAACACAGCACAAACTCTGCACTGAATCAATTTCCTGTCCCAAAGCTCTACAGCAAAGCCAACACTTGCAACTGCATTACAGAAAATATACTATTTGAACAAAAGTTGAAAAATACTGCTGTCATAATTAGATTTTCCATTAGGCTTGTGTGGCATAATTAAAAGTGTAATTTCTCTGTAAGCACACAGCAGTGCTCTAGGAAAAGGGTGTCAGTACTTATTAAGAGCATATGCAGGTACTTTAACGAACCACATAAATTGATTAAGTACTAAACTAGGCTATGGAGTCTAATTGTTTTGAACAAATACCTACTTACTGCCTGTGAAAGGACACATTGCCTTGCCTGTTGGAAAATGCAATTTATTCCAACAACTACTAATTTTACCCCTCAATGCCATTCTCAGCTCCAGGTACCCAAATGTGTCCTGAGGACAGCACAGAAGCCTCTTGCAGATTGCAAAAGTACCTGAAGAACTCAGATGAAAGTAAGAGCTTGACAGGCTTGTGCCCTGTCCCTCTGCAGCTCCAGATGATCCTTGTAGCCCCTTTGGGACCAATTTGCCCTCAGCAGACTGCAATAACTTCTCCTGCCTTTGCAAAGTCCTGGCTAACACTCCTCCCTGCGTAAATTTCCCACTGAGATTTTGGAGGACACAGGAGCTGGGTCAAATAAGCCTCTCTGAAATCCATACCTGCTATTATTAGCCAGATTGGGCATATTTTTACTCAAGCAGGCAGTTGTGGTTTGTGTGAGCCCAAGATTTAGTGGTCTGCTCTTCACAAGCACGTGACACTCTCAAATCCTTAAAAAGCCTCGGAGGAGCCTCTGAGGAAAACCCCATGGCTTGTATTTCCAGGAAGGAATTCTGCATTCTCTGGGAACTCCTAAAGCAGCAGCACTGAAACAAGGACTGTGCAGCCCCTCAGGAGGATTCACCCAGCTCCCAGTGACTGGTTTCCCACCACACCAGCCCAGTTCTGGCACGGGGACAGGCAGGGAGCTGGCACCTGACTCGGGTGCAATGACACGTCCACCTGGTCCTGTGCTGTCCCAGCAGAACTCGAGGAGCTCAAGGAGGAAGCAGAGCTTCCCAACATGAACTTAAAATAGAGCTGATGCAAGAAAGAAGGATCTGTCAAACTGGGAAGGTTTGAGCCTGATTCCCCCAGTATACTGATTTCCTACTGTTGTACTTGCATAAAGTCATCTTAGCTTTTCCTGCTAATAAATGGGAAGACAATCTGACCCAGCCTGTTCATTGACAAGCTCTGCAAAAGAAACCTCAGGAATATTTTATTCCTCCCACATTAGGAACGTACAGAACATACAGAGAAATTTACCATCACATAATGGTCCCTATTATGCAAAGCAAGGCTGACAAAATTTCCATCATTACATCCCTGACAAGTACTCAGAACTGCGGGGGCTTGCAGGCTTTCTTTTGAAAGAAAAAAGACCTGCAAAGTAGTTTTAATGTCTTAAATATGGAGTAGGAACTTCATCCTCTCCCTATTCACAAACACCTTAAATACATCTCCTTCCTTCACAGCTCGTTAATCCCTACTCCTCTGCACTTCAGACATTTAAATTCTTTCCACAGATCTAACACAGAAGAGGTGTTTATATCATGTTTAATCAGCACTCACCAGCTCTGAACACCCCTCATGACCTTTTCAGTTACTGAGTGACCAAAGATCATTATGGGCTCAACCAAGCGAGGACCTTGTGGGAGCCCAAAGCTCTTGTGCCATTACCAAACCACAATCCTGACACATTTCTCCTAGTTTAGCATCCAAAAATGTCCATCAAATGGTTCCATTAACATCATAACACTGATTAAAATCCTGAACCTGAAGGGCAAGCAGTGAATTAGCAGCTTTGATGCTGTTTTAGGGTGCAGATTGGATCCAGTGACTCTTTGGTTGGAGGCTCCAGAGGTGCCAACCCAAATGACAGACCCCAGATGACACTGAGGTGATGTGCTTTGCTCACTGGTGTGAGCTGCACACACAGAACAACATTCCAGAGCCATCTCATCCTCCTCACTGCCTTTGGAATACCAACACAAGGAAAAACAAGAGAAGTATGAGAAGAGAGCATGTGGGGCTCACAGGCACAGTATCCACTGGTTATTTTGCCTTCTGTGAGAAACAACTGCCTCACTTTTTAAAATTTTAAAGGTTTATTGAATCTTAACAAAAAATACAACAAAAGGACTGAATAAGGAAAAATTACAGCGCTGGGAGCCCCTGTGACTATCAGCCACGTGCTGGTCTTCAAAATGGATGCTCCACCTTTTATACCTCTAGCCCTCCTAAAGTCCTGTCAGTGACTCCTTCCTTGCTATCCAGGGTGCAGATCACTTTCTCACACCTTGATTTGGGGTCAGGTGTTACCGCAGTCACAATCCAACCCTCCCAAATGCCCTGAGTACCAAGGCCATCCTGTGATAACAATGCAAGGGGGAGGACACATTGCAGTAACATGACCATGCATCTACAAACCTTCTCTTAACACACACATAATGTTCACCCCCTAATTGTGAGAGCCAGCCATCTCATTACCCATCTATAACATTTCCTTGCCTTTTTTTTGTCCTTTCTGTGCGTCCCCCTCCTACCTCAGATCTGCGTTCAGATCTCTCCTGATTTCCTTCTCTCCCTGATTTCCTATTCCACCATAGCTATCCAGACCTTCCCAGGCTGGGGCTCCCTGGCTCTTTGCAGCCCCCCTGCCCAGCCTCCTTCCCTCTGAAGCTGAGCAGAGGAAGGAGCAGAGGCTGTGGGCGTTAATGAGCATCACACGGGGCTCCTGCTCCCAGCACTCTCCCTCCTCTCACACACGGCGGGCCGGGGCACACGTGAGCCCCAGAGCAGCAATTAAGGGATTTTAGGAGCAGAATGCCCTCACAGGGCATCAGCAGATTGACACATGGTATTTCTTCCTAATAATGACTGTCCTGAAATGTATCAGATCCGTGTGCTGCTGTGTTTCCAGCAATTTGTAAGAACTGTTCAATGTGTAGCCAGCTGGAATGCACAACAGCACATAATTGTTCTATTACTGCAGACTTCAATTGTTTCTCTTTTATTCATTAAATGGGCATTTATTGGAAGAAAGGTCCTTTTTTTAGATGCATTTTTACACAGCTCTGGATTGGACTTGCCAGGACTGAACAAGAGCAGGCCTTCCCTTTTCTCACTGTGCTCTTCGAAGGAAAATGGAGAGCACAAACACTGGGATTTTTGTTTTTTTTAAATGGAGATGTTGAAAGCCTTTTACATTCTGCACTGGAACAAAAATGAAGCATTTTGAAATGCTGCATGAGAGTCAAGGCAGAAGGCCACCCACGCTGACTGTGGGAGAAAGGAGAGCAAGGGGCTGCTCAGCAGCAGCCTTGGGCTTCCTTTGGGTCATGAAAACACCCAAGGACTTAGGGAAAGGAGGATTGCTACTGTGAGAAGCCACAGAGCAGGGGAGAAAACCAACTGCCTGGAGCTTACAATGCTTTCAGTCATGAGGACTGAACTGCAGTCCCAAGTGGGTGCCCAGGGGGGAGGTGGTGATGTGAATCTCTGGTTTGCACCAACAATTCCACAGCAGGCCAGGAGTTCCTTAACAAAGTCCAAAACCACCCCACTCAGACTTAAAAATTGCTGTAGAACTTACTGTGCCATCTGAAGAAGGGTTTGTATAAGCAGCATTGTCTTGATTTCAAATAGATTTTCAAATTTTACAGAATACAAGGGACTGAATCCAAACCCAGGAACCCCAAGGCTGAGGTTCCTAATTCCCATTTCAGCTGTTCTTCCCCCAGTATTAGGTGGACCTTTTAACCTGTCCATTCTGGTCAAACCACACTATCTGGCCAGCTGAAACTCTCCTGTACTTCACTCTGCAACAAAAAAAAAAAAAAAAANTTGTAAAAATGTAAAAAAAACCCCCAAAACATTAAATGCACATGTATATACAGTAAAATGTATATACAGGAGGAAATTCCCCTTGCTCTGCTAGCTTTTCCTTAAGCTCTTGAAATGTGAAATGGCCTTAAAAAAAGAGAAAAAGCAAGACGTAATTGTTTCCTGTGCAAACCTTGTGCCAGACTTTATTTTTATGGGCTGTATTTATTGACTTTAGCTATTTTTCCAGTATGCTGCACAGTGTTAGACTTGGCAAGAAATCCTACAAAGTGAAATAGCATCTCTAAAAAAGTGGGAATTCTCATTGTTTGGCATGGTCAAAAGAAACTCCAGCCAAGCAAACTTATGACCTTCTCTTGTGTCAGACTCAAATCCAGGCCAGGCCAACCACTAGATCAGACTCTTTATTCCTCTTAAGTCACCAGAAAATCCAAATTTGAAGTCTGATCCAATACCTAAGTGAAGCCCCATGTGCTCTGCTCACATTTCCACTACCAGCTCCTATTTACCAGTAAGACAGCCAGCATCACCAGGAGCCATGAGTGAGTTGATTGCACCTGCTTGAGAGCTGGGTCTTAATGTGCCTGTCAGCTCCAGGCACTTGCTGCACTTCCCAGGATTCTGTATGCATCCAAGACAGATGTCTCCCAAGCAGTCAGGAGAGTCCCACAGTACACACTGAAGAAGAGAGAAGACAACTGAAGAGATTTATGCTGGATGGAATGACAAGCTCAAGAGTTTAACTGCACATGGCATTTCTGGAAGCTTGCCAGCTCCAAGTTAAGTGTGTTTTGTGTACTTCACTCATAAATGTTTATTGTGACAGGTAAACACTTGTTTTGAAAGCTTGCAGGCATACTATTAAAACAGAAGTGTTCCTGACATAGTCAAGCTGTGCTGTCAAATGTTTATCTTTTGAATGATGAATGCTGGCTTCCCTCTTTGTTCCTCTCAGTGTGCAGGGAAAAGATCTGAACAGTCTCTCCCAACTTGTTCAGGCTCATTTCACCTGGGGGGCACTGCAGGCTCAGGAGCAGCCCTGGAATTCCCAGATGCCCACCAGTGTAGGTGATCCAGAGAATAAAGGAGGAGCAACGGGGTGAGCAGGAGCAGCTCAGTGCCAGCTCTGTCTGCAAAGGCAGATGTGGAGCTTTGGAGACCAGACGAGACCAGAGTTCAACAGAAAGGACAATTCCAGAGCTTGAAGTATCTCAGAAACACATATTTCACAAGCCAGATTCTGGAGACTTATGCTAGCTAAAAATCTTAGAAGCAACTGTAACAAATTTTTCACAAAAGTATTTTTTTACTCTGTTTTTTAAGTCATAAGCTAGGAAATCTGGAAACATTTAAGTCACAGTATTGGATGCATACATAGCCCATGAAACTGCAGACAGTCGTAAAAGCTATTGGCAAAAACGAACAAAGAGTCTTATGGGTGAGAATTAAAATTCTCCACTTGGTGCAAATATGCCTTCTACAGAACTAGCAGAAAAGCCTGTGAAAAAAACCGACAGTAATTTCTGTGTATCTCAGTGTAATTGCATATGTTAAAAGGCTGTGGAATTCAGCAATGATCCCATGGGCTTTCAAGTGGATTTCAGATATTTCACAGTGTGTCAGTTATAGATTGAGATGTAAGACTTTGGGGAAACCAAGTACAATCTTTGATTAGATGAAATAGCATCAGATTTCCATGAAAATGCGAATGTTTAATGAATTCATTGCTAATGCAGCTCTGCTGCTTCTTTGTTCTGTTGCAGAGGTTTGCTGACCTGCAATGGGTGTAGCACTGGGGCCAATTTAACCAGCACCACTATGACAGTTCCCTGCTGGGGGCACAGGGACAAGGATGAGAATCCATGATTTATCACTGACTCAGGAAATCAGACTTACACACTGTGTAAGCCTTGGAATACCCATCCCAGGAGGCATCAGAAATAATCTTCTCACCCAGGAGCCAAGAAGGATTGAATATTTGTCAGCATACTGAAAATACTAGGGTTCACAGAAACAAGACCCCCCCAAAAAACTGCTTCCTAAATGGTGTTAAACAGCAAAGTGCAAGTGCTTAGACAGCATCTAATTACAAGGGCAGAAGAAGAAAAGAGCTTCTCCTCACAAACCTGTACATTGTGTAGGCCCAGCTTACTGCACAGAGGCTGGACCTGCAGAAAGGCTCACTCACTGAACTAGGCTATTCCAGCAGAAGGTGGAATTAGGACTTTGTGGCCTAGAGAGACACACAGAAGGATGTTGAAATGCTCGAGCGCGTCCAGAGGAGGCAACGAGGCTGGAGAGGGGCTGGGAACACAAGCCCTGTGAGGAACCACTGAGGGAGCTGGGGGTGTTCAGCCTGGAGAAAAGGAGACTCAGAGGTGACCTTATCACTCTGCAACTCCCTGAAAGGTGGCTGCAGTCAGGTGGGGTTGGTCTCTTCTCCAGGCAGCACTGACAGAACCAGAGGGCACAGTCTTAAGGTGTGCCAAAGGGAAATATAGGTTGGATATTAGGAAAAAGTTTTTCATGGAAAGAGTGATATAGTACTGGAATGGCCTGCCCGGGGAGGTGGTGGAGTCAGCATCCCTGGGTGTGTTTATAAAACACTGGATGTGGCACTGGGTGCCAGGGTTTAGTTGAGGTGTTGGGGCTGGGTTGGACTCGATGATCTTGAAGGTCTCTTCCAACCTGGTCATTCTGTGAATTCCATACCTTTGATCCATGCCTAACACAGATTTAGTGCAGGGTGTTTGTTGCTCTGAGCCCATCAAGAGAGCGCACAGGAACACTGTCCCACATGAAGCAGTGAAGCACCAGCGCTGGGGCAGGTTTATTTACAGCCCCTCACATCTCCCAGGCTGTCACCACCTGCCAGGGGAGGAGGGATGAGCTCCCCTGTCCCCACTTGGAGCCTCCTCCAAGGGTCTGAGTTGCAGCAGTTGCAGCTCCCTCGTTCTGCCGTGCAGGGAGAAGGGCTGGGGTCGGGCAGGCAGCTGAATTTCACCCGGGAAGGGCTGTGGAGAGAGCTGGACTCCAGCAGATACTCAGCTCCTCACTGGGGAGGCTGTTGGGCAGACAGGGAAAGATCCAGAGCCCTCTCCTGGAGGGAAAACCCCTCAAAGATAACCGCCATTGCTGGGGTGAGGAGAAAGGCTTCTCCCAGCGTGCCTTGCTGTGACATGCAGATTCCATGCATCCCATTGGCCCTTCCCCCTGGCCCCACCCCTGTGCCCTCATCCCATTGGCCCTTCCCCCTGGCTCCACCCCTGTGCCCTCATCCCATTGGCCCCGGTGTGTGGGAAATGGATTTGGAGCGAGCTCTGAGGGCCTGGCAGATGGCCCCACACAGTGTGGATCTGTACACAAAAATTTGAGATAAGAAATGCTGACTTAGAANCCATGCATCCCATTGGCCCTTCCCCCTGGCCCCACCCCTGTGCCCTCATCCCATTGGCCCTTCCCCCTGGCTCCACCCCTGTGCCCTCATCCCATTGGCCCCGGTGTGTGGGAAATGGATTTGGAGCGAGCTCTGAGGGCCTGGCAGATGGCCCCACACAGTGTGGATCTGTACACAAAAATTTGAGATAAGAAATGCTGACTTAGAAATGCCATGGAATAGGACAGACATTGTTGAGAGAGAAATTGAGCTAGAAACAAGTTTCAAAGGATGGCCTTGCATAAGACTAGATACTTTGGAGAAACAGAGCTATGAAAGATGCACTGTAGCAGGACCCACGAGGGGTAATTTTAGATGATTGGCTTTAAGGCATTTACAGCATGGTGTGGCTAAAGCTGCTAGGCCAAGAAACACTTATAGTGTATTGTAATTAAGAAATAGCTTCTAATTGTGATGGTGTGAATTATAACATCTGTATTGTCTCACCCTTCTCATGAGACTGGAAATGGAATAAAAGTGTTTAAAATCCTCTCAGTTGCCCCATCTCTAGGTCAGAAAAAGGTATAGTCCAACAAATTGGTGCTCCTTGTGTGAAGAAGCAGATAACTCAGCGAGTGTGGCCTGGGAACTCTCTCCAAATCCATTTCCCACCCTGGTGTTCTGCCCCACTCCTAGAAATCCATATCTAAACCCCTGCTTTCCCTGCCGGGGATGCTCTTTGTCCCTGGACCCTTTCGAGGAAGAAGCTCAACAAAGCTCTCCTTGGCACCCCACACGCAGACCCCATCTCTCCTTCTGAGCTGCCTGGATCCCAGAAGAGCTGAAATCACCCGGTGTGAGCACGGACCTGCCTGTGCCCCCCAGGTGTCTTTTTCAAGATCCTTCTCCGGGAAGGTCACGGCACCCTGAACAACGCCTGCCGTGACACCTCAGAGCTTTTGGGTGAGCAGAGTCTGTGCTGCACCACTGCCACACACCACCACATCATGCCATGGAATTGGCTATTTCAGTTATTATTTCAGCTATTTCTAAAGATTATTTCTAAAAATTATTTCTAAAAATGATTTCAGTTATTTCTAAAGTCAGATTTATTTTTTCATCAAACCATGCCCCTAAGAAGGAGAGCCGTTTGGAAAAAAATGAACAAGCACTAATCCAGCATTTACCTCTTTGCTCCATTTGCTCTTTCAGCCTAGAACATTCTCCCTTCCCTCCTCCCTTCAGGTGCAGCTGTAGTGTGACATCTAAATATAAATCACCACAAGCAGCCACCAACTCCCATCCATGTCAGGAGTTCCCCCAGCACGGCCAGTTCCCAGGTTCTGAGCGTCCTGCCCACTCTGGACCTGCTGAAGTTTGTACACAAACAGGCTGCCCACAAAGGGGCTCCTGTCCTTCCTTCCCCCAGCTTTAGTGATCAGCAGAGTGAACTGCTTCATCCTTTCTCTCCTAATGAAAAGTGTGCTGTGCAAAATGAGGTGACCCCTCCAGCCAGGAGCCCACACTATTGCTTTGGTCCTTTCAAATAAAAACTGTGTAAAAAGGGCAGTAATAAAAAAAACCCATTAAGAGTCACACAAGGCTTGTTAAATGATTTAAATCTTCATAAATTATAGCATTTTTCCTGGTAATTAAGTGGGAACATTGAGCTGGGCCAAATCTTTTCTACTGTTAGATAACACTTTAAATGCTCCCTTGCACACTCAGAGGTTTTTTTTCTACCACAGCCCTGACAATCAAAGGCAGGTTCCTTCAAAAATGCAGGAATTGCTTCCCATTGATGGAGCACAGCAGCACAAAGTGCATTTCACACTCACCTTTCACCACTTCAGGAGTAAGAAGAAGTCTGGCTGGAATGTGGGGCCTCTTTGTCAAAAAAAGAACAACAAACTCAGAGGGAGAAGGTGAGAGACAAGAAGAGTTCCATTTTTATATGAAGTGAGAAGAAGAGGAGGTAGCTGGTCTCTGCTCATGTCTCTATTTTATTTTTCCTAAAGTTAGCACTGAAGATTGTTTCAAGAGAAAGTCCTGACCTGCCCTGGTAACAGACTGTGTCTGTAAACAAAGATCAGTGCTCGTTCCCATTTTCATTTCCAGTTCTTTTACCCTTTTCCTGCCATTTTTGCCCTCATATTTATCTGCTCTTGGCTTACCCATTCCAGCTTTTGTTCTCAGCTGTTTCTTCTCTCCTGCCCTCTCAGCATTCAGTTACACCCAGCTACACCACCCAACACATTCCTTACAAAACAATTCTTGTGAGAAAAGCCTGGTGCCACCACTCTGCAGTCCAGGGCTCAGATGGGACATTTATCCCATGCAGTGGAGGATCCCCATGCCCATCACACCTCCATGCACCATCCCCTTGTCCAAAAGCCCTCCCAAACTGCATGTTGATTTAGGCTGCAATCACATCTAGTATTTTGTTTTAAACACAACCAGCAAAGCAGGGTAATCTAGGTAAATAGTGATGCACACACATTACTTTTGCAATTTGGGCAGCCAACCTACAAAGCCTTTGGAGGTTAATTGCCATTCCTAACTCCTACCTGGCAAGGGAAAAAATATTTAGATGTTCAGTAAATGCTTCAGGTGAAGCCTTCAAAAACTTGAAGCTAAACAAAAAAAAAAAAAAAAAAATCTCAAAATTTAGGTCTATTTTAAAAATCCTCCCAGGCTGGCTTCATATATCATCCAAGCTGAAACTGTTCTGGTGATATATTATACATGGAGACTGCACTACATCACCAGAGTTCTGACAGTGCCATGTTCAGGGGATGCTAGGATACAATGCAATGAATTACAACAGTGGACGTTGACAAATACACTTTAGGGGAAGTTTAAATTAATTTTTTCAGCTGCTGAAATAAAAGTAATTTTTATTAAATAAACTAGTGGGAGAGTGGGCAGATTCAGAGCCCTTGAGAAGGGGAATGGCAGAACAGAGAAGAGACAGGACAGAGAGCAAGGAAGCAATTTCAGCTCTGGACTTGATGTGCTCTGTGATTTTGGAAAGGTCAGCTGGGCCAAACCCTGGCTGTGCTCTCACTGCTCTGAGGAAGCATTCCTGTGTCCAGGTCAAGCCAAGATGCCAAATTCATAGGTGCAGTCCCCCCTCCTTGGATTGGGTATCAAGCAGTGCCCCCCAAGTGCAGAGGGGGAAGGGGCTGCTGTAAACACCTGTACAGGTGTACAGGAGCACACAGGCTCTCACCTGGGAAATTCATCATCACCCAGTGGTCCTGGGTTTGGGGGTTTTTTCATGGAAATAAACCAGCAATGATGATAAGAAAAGGGTGAAGTATAGCTGATCATGCCAAACCCTTTCCTGAGAAGCAAACACTAGTACTTTTGAGAAAGCCATGAATACTAAACACCTTTTCTCTCTGAAGGAATCTTTTGTCATTTCATGGGGAATCAATTAACCACAGTGTCTTATTCAGGTAGACTTTAGATTACTACCATATCCTTTCACTATAGATAATTAACCTCAGTTTCTGAATTAGCAGCAAAATAAGCCAGTTATTAGTTTTTATAATGACTAGAACTCAATATTTTGGGTAGTTAAACACCCAAGAGTTTAAATTAAAATAGACATCTGACAGAAATCCCTAAAGTGTTCTTCAGATCATTAATATTATAAATTCCACAGTAGATTGAACTGACAATGTTCCCTTTTCCTTTTGGAGCACTCCAAAGGGATGAGCTACTCCCTCAAATCAGCATTCAGTTTGATCTCTGAAATAATCTCTCCTTGATACCTAAAGCCTCAAGGCCAATGGCATAGTTAAACTCATATCCTCCTCCTGCCAGACTTCTGCCTAGTGGAGTGAGAAAAAAATAATGGAAAAGCCCATGTTCCTACCTGGAGTCTGCTCTTCCCATGACCAGGGCAAACTGATGCTCACATCCCAGAGCAGAACCCTGCTGGGGGTCACAGCCTGGCAGGGCAGAGGGGTGGGAGCAGGGAGGACTCTGGAGCTGTCAGGGGGGCTGTGAGCAGCCCCCGTGGGGCCCTGAACCAGCACCAGCCTCTGCCCTCCCCAGCTCCCTACAGGGAGGTGTGGGGCACAAGGGCAAGAAGCAGCAGGGCTCAAGGATCCTGAGGCAATGCTGCTGCCTCCTCCTGCCCCACAGCTGTCCCACCTGTGCCTGCCTCACCCCTGGGAGATGCTCTTCCTCAGCCCATGCTGAACACTGCTCACCATCAGAAAACTTTTCCAATGCACACTCTGCTGTCAGAGGAGCCTGTTACTTGATGTCCTACCTATACTTGCCCTTTCTTCCCACCAAGGTGACACTGAGACTTGATGAACTTCTCAATTTTCCTCTGCTCACCAGTTCCCTTTCCACAGAACCCCTGCCTCTTCCTCATACCCTGCATTGATTATTCCATCCAAGTTTTGTGCCTTGCACTTGTCTCTAATTTAATTCCTATTTTCTTTTTTTTTTCCTCCCCTAAACCATTTCTGCAGTTTGTAGAACTCATTTGAATTCCCACTCTGTTGTCCAATACATTTGCAGTCCCTCCTAGCTTGGTGCCACCTCTGAGTTTCATAAGTGCACTGTCAATTCCATCATCCAGGTTGTTAATGGAAATGTTGAACAGAACCCATGGCCTCCTTCCTCCCCAAGCCTCAGTCAGCCTCTCTGCCCCTTTTGAGGGCTTGCAGGGGATATTTTACCCACACAGGGGTTGAAGGACATCTGCCCTGACTTCTGTGGAAGCTATGACTTCTCCCAGTGAGGTCAGTGAGCCACAAAGGCACAAACACAAACCCTGAACATGCTGCTCAGCCCACTGCAGACATCACCTTTATTCCAATTGAGCTCCAACCAGCCATGCATAACACCACAAAGGAAAGAAAGAAAGAATAAAAGCTCCAGGGATTGTCCCGCTGCAAGTAAAATGTGTATTCTAAGAAAAATGAATGTTTACCTTCCCATTTATGTGAATCAATTAGTGATAAATATCCCCAGGGCACAGAAAAGTCTAACACAGATAACAAAGGATATGCCCCAAATAATGGAGGATTAGAAAAAGGCACACATCAGTAATAAAATATCAGCTGCAGATGCCACTTGAGAAGATTGCAAAACAGAGAAGAGTGAGTAGCTGAAGGAGGAGAGAAAGCAGAGGTGACGAGGAGATTGCAGGATCAGTGAAGATATATTATGACTGTGCTTTTTGCGTGTCTATGTGAGAGGTAAAAGAGTTCAGTGTAGAGCCAGGAAGGTCTCTGGGAGAACAGAAGGGCAATTTATAAACAAAAGAGTCAGACAGGGCTTCTATGCCCAGAAATAAGTCCCTTTTTTCCCCTGTTCTATCAGTCCCTCAAAGAAAAGATATTACCTTTCCTTTGAAACCTTACCTCTTGACAATACCAAAATAGAAAGATATATTTGCCCTGGCACTCTGATAGGACAATGGGAAATGGATGCCATGAGTCTAGAGAGAAAGAAACCTTTTAAGGATGAAAAAGGACCAAAGTTAGAGCTTCTCAGGAATTACATTTTATCTCATGAAAAATGTCACCAAAAAGGAATAAAAATTGGTTCCCCTTCCTCAATAGCTTCATTTTTCCCAGGATGTTTTTATCAAAAAATGAAATCTTTCTTTCAAAAAACCTCTAAACGTCCCCCCCTCTAAACCCCTAAACAAAACATATGTGGCTTTAAAGCAAATGGAGGGTTCCTAGTTGGGCTTTTTACAGCTCTGAGGCACTATTGCAATGTAAATAATGAAAAACGAACATCTCAAGGCCATTTTTTTTAAAACCCCTCAGTAGGCTTTTAATATTGATCTTTTCCAGAATTCAAATAAATAATAAAAAGCAGAGAAAGGACAATCCATTCCTGTACCCACAGCTGGGCTCTCCAAGGGACATGGGCACCTACAAGACCTGCACTGTCAGCCCTTGGGGAGAAGGCAAGGGGACACACCTGTGGGCAGCAGCCTCAGAGAAGGGATTGGTGCTTTTGGGAGCCAGGTTCATCATCCATCAGCATTGTCCTCTCTGGGGTCTGCTCCTCCTCTGACAGCCCCCTTCCCCCTGGGTCACACCCAGCTCTCCACCTCCTCCTCCTCCTCCTCCTCCTCCTCCTTCTCCTCCACCTCCACCCCCTACCACCACC
>VZRH01002619.1:1255052-1324832 GCA_013397555.1 Urocynchramus pylzowi
CCTCCAACACCATCTCCTCTTCCTCCACCACCATCTCCTCCTCCTCTGGGGTCTGCTCCTCCTCTGACAGCCCCCTTCCCCCTGGGTCACACCCAGCTCTCCACCTTCCCTCCACCTCCTCCTCCCTGCCCCTGCTGCTCTGGACCAGCAGAACCTCACACTGCCCTGCCCTGGCTGCCACCTCCCCTGGCTGGCTCTTGCTGACAGGAAAGAGCAAAAGGAATAAACAGGGAGTAAATCCAGAGGCGAGGGAAGAGCTGCTTTCATTCGGAGAAATCCTGTTGCTGTTTTTGGTTCTCAGCATGTCAGCAGAAACTGGAGGCTTGTCAGGAGGCTGCTCCCAATCCAGTAATTACTGGAGGTGCCTCTACTTGGCCCTGTCTTGATCTTACACTGTGCGATCACTTTATTATTCAGTTTTATTTTATTATTCGGTTTGATTTGGCAGCTGCCTGAGAAACCTAAGGCTACTCAAGCTGTATATTTTAGGATCTCTAAAATCTGTTGATATAAATTCTTTTAAAGTCTTCAGGCCTGAGTCAACACTGTTAATTCTGCAGCTCCAGCCCATCAGCTTGGCAGGACACTTCACACACGCCTGCACAGGGCTCAGCAGCAGCTTAAGGAGGGATCTGCCTGCAGGAGCCGTGGTTTTCCCTCTGGCTCCCAGCCAACCCCACTCAGGGGAATCATCTGAGGGTCTCAGCAGAGATAGAAAAAGTTCAGCCCTTTGGACAGTGCCAGAAACAGACACTTAAGAGGAGAGAAAACATGATTGCTGGTGGAAATGACAAGTAAAAGCCCTGTTTACTGGGTGGGGGTATGGGTGTAATCCTGCTGGTTCTTTCTTCAGGGCCTGTAGTGAAACTTTCTCAGTCATGACAAGCACTCTCCTTCCCCCCTTCTCTGCCAGGCCAGGGGAATTTTGGACCCTTTTCCAGGTGGAGGCTGTCCCTCTGCAAGGATCTAAGAAAACCCCTCATCTCACTTTATTGGGTCCTTGGATCTCGTCTCTTCCAGAGAGAGATTTGCAGGTTATTTAATGTTCAGGTTTGATTTCTATCTGTGCTTTGATTTCAGATTACTCTCCCTCCTCTCAGCCTTTTCATGATCAAAACTCAGATCCAGCTTCCCCCCTCTGACTTCAATCAGTTTTAATCCTGCCTCCCTAACATCTATTTTCCTTCTAATTCCCTGAAGAATTTCCCTTCTGGGATCGCCACTGTTCACATTCTCTTACATGTTCAAAGTCCTTCACATTCTTCTTTCATCCGTGCCACGCTCCCCTATCACAGACTCCTCTGATTCCACTTCTTCAAGGGCAGAAATGTGTATTTTCATCCACGATGTTAACAGGTTGGAAGAGCTGGATCCTCAGTGCTGCTCTGTGTTCACACATCAGAGGGCCAGGGAGAGCCCAGGAGATGATTCAGGTGCTCACGTGGAGGCTCAGCCAGAGCTCTCCTGCCCAGGACCACCACAGGGCACAAAGGCCATGTCCACACACAGGATTACTCCTGCAGGGGAGCAGGGCTTTGCATCCAGCTTGCACCTGGAGCCATGGACAGAAATCCCATCTTCTGTCTACTGGTGGAGGTTGTGGAGTGCAGGTGGCTTTCTTGAAGAAAAGACACACTTTTGTGGCCCTCAACCACAAAGTGCATTTGTTTTTATCTGTAGGACTTGATATTTCCTTTAACATCCTGCACTGCTGTCACCTTGTGCTCAGCAGGTTCAGAAGGCAGCACTGAATTATTACCACCAATATGTGACTTTGTTTAACCATTGTCATTAACTTCACTTTTCTGTGTAACAATTAGTCCTTTAATTAGTCCTCTGATTGCTGCCAGCAGTGCCCCCCATCCCTTCTAGGTTTTCCAATGACAAAATACCTGCTGTGACACCTCCTGGTATGTGTTTTCTGTCATAGCTGAAGTGGCCCCATGTCCCCTGCAGGTCCCACAGATGTGGCTGTACCTTCACCAGCTCCCTGCTCTTCTTCCAGCCTTGCTGAGACTGCAGTGGTGCAGCCCATGGCTCTGTCCTTGTCCCTGTGCTGAGCAGGGGAACTGCCCAGATTTCCTTGGGGATTTCTGGGTGCCTGCCCTGTCCTACCCAGACCCTCCTGTTACAAAACCCCACCCTGTATGACAGCCTGTGGTGTCACACAGCTCCCTTTAGAAGGTCACCACACATTTTTCTAGCAAAGGGCTTCTAAGCCTATCCCAGGAGTGAATACATCACCACTCTAGCAATGGCAAACCATCCAGGATGGGACAAACTGCAGCATCAAATCCTCATTTCCTCTGACACCCCCCTAGGATAATGCTCAAGGGAGCACAGAAACCAGTGACAGCCCAAACCAAACACAACAGCTCTCCCATGAGGAGTGATTCAACATTTGTCACAAGAAACAAATCTGGATCACTCTGTGGTGCAGGGAGGCTGGGAGGGAGCACAAGGAGCCTGACTGCCAGGAGCTTTGTGCCTTGAGCTCTGCTCACAGCCAGGGGAGCAGCACGTCCCAAGCCTCACTGCTGCCCCTGAGGGGCAGCTTACTTCCAAACCTGCTTTCAGACTAGTCCTCCCCTCCAGATTTTAATACCCTGCAGATTCACATCATCTTTTACCTCTGGAAATATTTATATGGGGCGCTTTCAAGATAAAGCACTCATAGAAATGCTAAAGTAGTTTCAGTATAAATAGTCAGTTTTACATCAGTTCTCACACAATGCTTCTCATTGCAGCACTTGTGTACTTCCCAGTACTGAACTGCATAACATGACTAATACCTGTCATGTACAGCTTGCTCTTCTTGGTTTATGATAAAAAAGACTCCAGATATCTAAGTATGAAATTTCCCTTTCTACCAGCATTTTTTTTTTCCCCAGGAGTCATCCTCCCAGTCTCCTGGCATATCAGCTGCTCTGAATCAGTGGGGAGGTGCATATATACACATTTGGAAACATAAAAGCCAACTCAACCTGCTTTTAGAAGAACAAACAGCTTCTAGGGCTACATTCCCTTTTGGCAGCTCTTTCCCTTTGGGAAGTGTGAGGGAGCTGCCAGCTCCTCCATCCTGATCCTGCCAGGCCTTAGAGCTTCTGGCTTTGCACCTGAGCCTTCTGTGCAGGTGAGGGGGCTCTGTGTCCAACAAACACCTCGGACACAGCCACTACCATTTTCTTCCATCTTCTGTTGACTCATCATCCTGGGTTCAGGCCTCTATCTTGCTAGGCAATTTTTGATGTGTTCAGGCACCTAAGACAACTGGAATCAAGGAGGGTTGGATGTGCAAGTATTATGAAATAATCCTATCTGTCATTTTTGGGGGCCCAGGTACTTTTTAAGGTCTGACCCTAAGGGATTCATCCACTGGGAGTCATACAATTAATCCAATTCTGCTTTAGTCTGGTTTTGGGCTAATATCCAAAAATACTCTTTCTCCCTGATCACACAGATAGCAGAGAAAAGCCATTTAAAGGTGAAGATTTCTGGATAAGAAGGAGAAGAGCCTGACAAGCAAAATGGAGACTGGGAGAGTATAGGCTTGAAACAAAATTTCAAATCACTGGACTAACAGTGTGCAAGTGTATAAAACCAGTTCACAGATTTGCTATCTCTGGTCAATTGGAATCCTGGAGAAGCCAGAGTTGAGAGCCCTAATTGTATTTAATGTTTCATTGTATTTAATGCTGCAGCGGGGCTCAATGTACTAATTACATGCCAGTTTTCCAATATTTCTGCCAGGAGTATTTCAAACAAAAGATAATTGTTCTTTAGAGGGTTTCAGCACCGGTTTATTTAATTACGTTGGCATTTTCATACATATTGTGAAAATGCTAGCAGAAACAAAACTGCCTTAGTTGGAGGTAGAGCGTACTGGGGCAAAGCAAAGGAGAAAGAGATTTGAGAATAAGGCTGATCCTGGTTGCTGAAGGCATTCAGAAGCTTGGAAGGGATCAAATGAAGAACAGATGTAACAGGACCCCAACATCCCAAATGCCTTTGATTCTTCCTGGAGTTTTACCAGGGGTGGGGAGGACTCAAGTGGATAAACTCCTGACAGTGCCAAACAGGTATGGTGCAAACATCTTCCTCAGCGTCAGAGATGGAAATGCTGCTAAAAATATGGCATTATCTACCCCAAGAAATCCTGAGGAAGCTTCTAGACTGATCCAGGTGTGCCCTTCCCCTCTTCCCTCCTCACCAGATGAGCCTGAACACAGGGGTGTCTCTTGTGTTCATATTTCACCCACTCTTGTGGAGTCTGTTTTCCTCCTCAGTGCAATTACCCGGGCTAAGAACATCCTGAGTGGAAGGAGAAAAGGGCAAACTGCAACAGCTCACTAGTGAGAAACTAAGTGGAGCATTAGTCCCCAACCTTGGCTCAGGGTTACCTATATTAAAAGTACAAACACATGGCAGGCACCAGGAGCTAATTTCAGCAGCAGCTCTCACAGAGGGGACCTTCCCAAAATAGCTCTGCTTTTGCATAACTACCATTTAAAAACTGTTTTAAATGAAATATGCTTGTAGTCTGTCATTCTTGCAAAGTTAACTCCAGAAAAGCCTAGTCTGAGAAAAATTTCACTTAATATGTCTCAAGAGTTTCAAAGCTGTGGAAGTCTCTTCATTCTGTGTTTTCAAAATGAAACTTTCAGACTTCCTAATTTCAGCTTTGAAATAATATTTTTAAAAACATTGTCTTCTTCATTTGAGATCAAAAAAGAAGCTCTTTAAAGGATGTCAAAGGGAAGATACAGCATTTTGACTCACTTGAAGGAAAGGTAGCTGTTGATCTGATAGACATTTCTTTTCTTTGGTCATAAAACTTCACAAATGAGACTTATTGGAGGAGTCCTGAAGCAGACTGGGAAATCCTTTAAAATCACCTAACTTCTCATGAGCTGGGAAAAACACCCTAATCCTCGCTACAGAGATTGAAGAAACATTTTGACAGGCAGCCTTTAGTCAAGGGTAACAGAAATGATTGCTGCTGTCTCTTGCTGTTTCAGAAATAATCCACAAGAAACTGGTGGCTGCCAATGAGGAACAGCTGTTCATTAAGAGACCCAGTCGAACTGATAGCTGAAAAACCTGTTCTCTGCCAAACTCAAAGGGAATACACTGCAAAAACACCTTTCCTACCATGTAGGCAGCTTCTACATTTTCAAAAGGTCATATTTGTGCCAATTTCACTGAGATCACAAACCTGGTCACTGCTCTGATTGCCCCCAGTGTAAACTGCAGTCAGTCAGATTCAGAGCAATTCACTTCTCTCACAGCTCATGAGGCAGCTCTTACACAAATGACAGCACAGACTGATAAACCAGAGCAGAGACAACAATGAACAAACTGCTCATTAAAATAACAATACTGCTATTACTTAAAGAATAACAAAAACCTACTTCATATAGCTGTACTTGCCCTGGTTGTTCTGTACAGAGAAATGCAGGAGCTTGGAGGGAGCATTGGAGGCATCTGAGACAAGATGGTGGGAACACCTGGGACCTGGATAACCCTTCATTCCACAAACACCTGCAACTCAGCTCCTGTAACCAATTGGCTTCACTTGCTTTTTCACTTTTTAATTACCCCTTTCAACTAAAGCCATCCGAACTCATCTGTTTCTTAAATGAGAAAGTTTTCTGTCTCCTCACCCTCCCCTTTTCCAGTTTGTCTCAGTGCTTTGGATATGTTTTTTCCCCTGAAAATACCATGTTTCAAATGAATGCAGTATTCTATATTTAGGGGTTAATGAAATCCTCAACCTCTAGTTTCCAAGGCTGGGTGCTGTATAGCATGAGGAAAGTGAAGCAAGCCTGACTCGAAGCAGCCCTGGGTGTGCTGATGATGCCTTGAGAAGGCTGACCTAGACCAGAGGCTAGACAGAGCTAAAGAATAAAGTAGGGATTTATTAAAAGGCCTCAATAGATCCACCTTGGGCAACACAAGAGCCCAGCCAGGGCTGCACCCCAGGTGAAGCCAAAATGGTCACAAAATGGACAACCAGTCATGGGGTCTCACACTTTTAAGTTTTGGTCCATCTGCATATTTGAGTTAATTGTCCAATTACAGTTCCAGCTCATGCAGTCCCATCCTTCTTGTTTTTCTCTCTTCAGCCCATGTTGTTTGTGCTCATTTAGGGGCCTGAGATGTGGATCATTTGTCCTTGGTTCCCTGCTAGAGAAAGAATTGTTTTGTATCCCTACTCTGTGCAGAGAGCTCACCATCCCCTAATATGAAGCTCAGAACTACACACTAAAGCAGCACAGAATGTGAAAAATATAAAAGCTAAAACCTGAGGCATCAGCCAAGGTGACAACACCCCAGCACACAGGAGGCTCTCAGTCCTGCCTGGGTGCACCTTGGTTTGCTCATGTCCTATTTGCAGAGCCTTGGCAGGGTAGCTCTGCACACACAATCCACTGAATATTTCCTAGATGAGTATAAACCATATTTTAACCGCTGTACCATAATTCTCTTCTTTTAATTAGAAAGTGTGCTAAATACTCGTGTCCTTGGGGATTCTCATTGAACTAGTCAGGTTTCTGATCATGGAACTTCTGTGTTAATGAGACTTTTAGTTTGACTTACAAAAGCTCTTACATTTACACAGCCAGGCTTTTAACTTCAAAGTCCTTGAGAATTGTTGCTGTGCATCTGCCTTGTCTGGGGCCCTAATTCACAGTTCTGGTCTCTGTTTATTATATAGGGAATGTTTTGTTTAGTGTTTATAGATATATATTTACAGCATTTAGGGATATTAGAGCTTATACCAAACTCCATTACTGTAAACACTGATCAAAGGGAGAGTTAAGTGAAGCTGAAGCACTAGAGGAAAATATTTCTGCAGTCACGATGGGAAAGTACAAGTGGGAGAAGAGTGGAAGCTGCCTGCCTGGTTATGCCACTTTCAAACCCTCCAGCCCTTCTCTCTGCTTTCCTCTCCTGCCAACCACCAACCCCAAATGCCTTTTGACAGAGCAGGAAAAGCACCTCAGCTCTTGCAAATATCAGCAAGTGTGTTTGTGTGGCACTGCCTATATCCAGGCACATACAGTGCTTTGCAAGCTCCAGAGGCTGTAAATGCCAAGCAACAGCCAGTGCTGAAGTTTGTGTTTTTATTACATTTTCTAGTTTCATTTTTTTTTTCCTGTGGGAGACAGAAAAAGAAATTGTTTTGGTGACCATTTAAGTCAGTGTAGATCCATAAATACTTTTCCACTGTGTTTATTTTTCTTAGGCTGCTATGAATGTTTTTCTAGAGTTCCATTAATGCCCTTGTAAGTCATGTCACATCCATCTCCTCATCAATTTTCCTTTTAAACCCTGTCACTTAGGGAAAATCAGAGAATTACGTTGCAGCTTGAACATTACCAGCTTTTGGACAGTTCACTGTTCAGTTTTATGGAGGATTAGGAGTGCTCACTTACTCTAGCACGAGGTTCTGACCCTGCAGCCCTTGCACACACCTTTGCACACCTATTATCACCCTCCCTCTGCTGCTTTCTGGATGTTCACTGCTCCTCTGATGTTCTGAGTCTCAGTTCAAACAGCTCCCCTGCCACACACACACACACATGTGTATATTAGATACAAAGCTTTGAGCATGGGTATGACCTATATTGAACAGCTCCAGACAAAAACCAGGAATTTGGGTGATTTAGGATCCTAACTCAATTCTTGGAAAAAGCTAGCCTTAGATCTGAGCTGTGACCACTTGAAACTCCATCTTTCAGGCCTGTTAGGAGAACATCAGGCTCAATTGGGAGCCACGGGGACCTGCTGAGAAGCAGCACATCACAGGTGCTTGCCATGCACCCTGGAGCTCCCCAAAACTGGGATAAACAGGTGTGAACTCAAAGCTGGGAGCAGGTGAAGGAAGAGTCTGGAACACACTGAGCAAACTTGTCCCCAGGGAAAGCTGGAGTGATCCACAGGAGCACAAACCCCCCTTCCACCTTCACTGACTTACAGCAAAGACCCACTGGGACTTTGCAGCATTTCCCAACCTTTCCCTAGCTATGAACTGGAGAAAACAACAGCTTCATTCTGGAAGCAAGAACCCTTCAGTGAGGAGGAATAAGCAACGTTTGGTGCATTCATAATATAGATATTATTTGGCAAACTAGTTAAACAAATTGTTTCCTTTCAGGCTCCTCGTGATGTGTGTGGTTGGCAAGCCTTCCTCCCTGCTGCTCGGCCACCTGCTCTCCCTCCTGCTAAGTGAGCTCCATCCCTAGCCCCAGCTGCACCAGGCTGCCTTTGCCTCAGCCACGGGCAAAGGGGTTTTCCATCAGCACCACGGGCATCTTCCAACCACCACCTTCCTGACTGGGCAGGGTTTGCTGTCTCCTGCTGGCAATCCTGGGTGTATGGGTGTGTTTGGATAGGCATCACACCAGACTGGTCATTGCTGGAGATGGACCAGCCCACACTGAGGCATGGGGAGGCTCAGAGAAACCATCTGACACAGGAGCCTCCCTGCCTGCCAGCACCAAGGGCAGGGCAAGCATTTCCCAGTGGTAAAACCCCCCCTCTCAAACCATTTCCCACTGTCTGCTGTATTTTTCTGGGTTCTCACTCTTGTTTCCTGCAATGATGACGTGATCAAAAGACCTTTGCAAACAAGACAGCACAGTCCCTATGCTCAGGATCTGATGTGTGTACATGGCAAGACTGAAATCCTCAGGACTGGAAGGCATGGGAAGTCCCACTGCCAGCAGAGGTTAGGTTAAGTCTCTTACATGTTAAAATTTTCTCACCAAGTGCATCTTTGTCCCCCTCCTGTGGCTGGATCCCATCACACACACTGGGAATGGCACCAAGGGTGGATGGCCCCTTGGCAGTGCAGAAAGCAAGTGCTGTTCAAAGAAACTTGTGGTATTTCTTCAGAGAGCATGGACCTGAGGAACTTAAGTGGGAGGTTTCTGCTGTGGACATAATGTTGCTCTTCCCCAAACAATAACTTCAGTCTCCTTGACTCTCAGCCTTGGTTCCTCTCAGAGAGAAACAGAAAGAGTCCAGTACATCTCATCTGTGCTGGCTGCTGCACTGGACTTACAACAAATACATTTTAATCTGCTGCCTACATGTGCCATTTAAAGTAATCCTTCTGCCACCTCTAAAGTGGAGATCATCCTTGAAAATTAAGTCAGAGCTGTCTGCAGGTAGAAATTATTACAGCCACATTAAGAAAGTCTTTTAAAGAGTCTCTGGAGTTTGGGAAAATAAATAAATTAATGAATCACCAGGACTTGTCTGCCCAGGGTTCCCACATTCCCTGGCTGCAGCCATCATCTGAACTCTATAACAGGATGGAAACAGAGACATCCCAGGGGGATTTATCAGGCAGCTGCCCTGCCTGACCCACCTTTGCCCTGTGAAGAGATTCTGGCAGCCAGTGCTTGAAAAAATGCCTTTTTTGTTCTTACTTTCCCCCTCTTCTATTAATTTGCAGTCACAACCATCACCATTTGATCCAGAGAGCCAAAAATGTCCATCTTCATTATCCTGACTGTTTGCAGCTGAACAGAGCACACACACACAAGGTCTCAGACCTCTAGGCAAGACACAATACTTGGCAGTTAAGAACCAAGGGCCTTAGGATGTTTTCCACCTTTTAACATGCTTTTTTTTCTTTTGCAGTTTCTGTGTCATTCTTGCTGAACCTCACCTCCTGAAGGTTTTTATTATGCGAGATTTTGTCACAAGGAGACTGCATGAGGATGGGGAATTAAACCCATGTCTTCCCAAATCCAGATCAGTACCACAACCTTTGGCTCCTCTTCTTGCCTCCCTTGTCTAGCAGAGGGCACTCTACAAAGGTACACAAGCATACATTATACCCCAAGGTCAGCAGTGTCGGATGAAAAGGATGAATATATACAAGTCCATGTCCTAGAAATCTGCTCTGTACCCTCCATGGATTTGCAAATAGCACTACTTAGAAGCAGAAATTAAATCCACAGCCTTTCAGCAAAGCAGGAGCAGCACGTTGCTACTGCTGCTATTCCACGAACCTCAGAGGGTAACGCATCCAACATCCCCGCCCACGCTAGCAAGGATGTGTTAGCTCTCTGAATATCCCTGATTAACACAGCTTTATCCTGGCTTTTTCTATCAGCTACACACACGCTGCAGCAGGCTGCTGGAGGTTACTAATACCTTACACACCACGGCAGTGGTTTCTGTCATCACTAATTCGAGTGGGGCTGCAGCCAGGCAGCGCTGCCAAGGCACGTGGGGACCACCAGGAACCCCTGCAGTTTGTGCCACAGCCAGGCCAGGATCCAGGTCCTGCCTGGTGCCTCACAGCCTCTTTAGGGATGCACCAGGGCCCTGCAGAGCCCAGCAGGTTTTTGGCAGCCTGAGACTCTGCTTTGACACACCGTGAGTACTTCTGTAGCCCCTCGGTGCAGAGAGGTTGTTGTGAGGTTGAATCCAGGCTCTCCCTCTTGCCTGAGAACTAAAGGGTGTGCTGGATAATCATTCCTCTTTGAACAAAGGCTGAAATAGTAGTATTATACAGGTTGGTTGGCAGTAGAGTGAGTGACACTTACTATTTCTTACCTACACACCTTCCTCACTTGCCTTTCCCTTGCAGGACACTAACCTCCTTGTTAAACAAACACATGCTTGCTCTACAAGGAAAACAATGTTTTGTAGTGCAGAGAAAACGTGGGCTCCTTCTTCATGCAGGGGAAATCCTTCAGCAGAGGTAAAGCTGTGGGATGCTTATCTGAATTACCAACTCTGATATTAGAAATAGTGGCCTAGCAGGACAACAGCTGGATACAGCTGGGTCAGCTGCTGCCTGTCCTCCCTTGGCAGAGCCCAGTGCCTGTGGGCTCCTCTGCTGAAGCCTCCCTGCAGTTCTGCTCCAAGGGGTTTATGAACAGATACTGCCATCAAAAGATCCTTCTCCCTGGAGCTTTAGGTATCTCTCAGTGAGTAGGCACCATGAGCATTAATGAATCACTGTGTGGGGGAGATGTGCCAGGTCTGTGGCAGGGTCTTTGCAGTGAGAGCTCAGCCTGGAGAGGGAGCACCTTGGACAGCCAGGTGAATCACCCCAGACCAGGGGCCTTGAGGATCTTGCTCTTTTGGATGGGGAGAGATTTGGTTTAGCGTTTGTTTTTAACAACTTTCCTTCAAGTTTCTCCTACAGAAGCATCACGTGCCTCTCCTCAGATCAGAAGCTGGCTGTGCTGCTGGGAGGGCTGTCACAGCCTGTGACCATTGTGGATGAGAGCAGGGTGTTGTGTGAGCACACATCCCTGTGTGCAAAGTTCATGTCCCTGCTGTGTCTTTCTGCACTGCTGTGGGAGCAGGGCAAACCCTGTGGAGGACAGGGAATGAGAGGCTGAGTGGAGAGCAGAGGGAAATCAGGGGTTAAAAAGGCTCATGAGATGCCTACAGCCCCTTGTCTCCTCCTGATAAACTGCAGCACAGGCTTGGGAAGGGTTGGGAAAAAACCTCTCTACATTCCTCTCCGAGACTGAATTAAGAAATTCTCCTGCATGCAGAAAGAGAGCTCAAACACCCTCCTTTATAGCACTGCTACTCTTCCCACCTGCCTGCTCTGGAAAATCACTTGGATGCTGGACACTGTGCACTAGAGATCTGTTTTTCTTCAGGATGTTATTAACCACTGTTCTGTTAGTGTGCTACAGCCAGAATCCTTCCTTTAGCAGTAGCTCATGGCTTCTCCCTGTAGCACTGCCTGTGCCTAGTCCACCATTTGGCATGAGCAGGAATAAAACAGAACAAATCAGATTTTCTTTTTGAGATGGCTGCAGTGGGAGTGTGGCACAACCCATGGTCCTAGGGAGGAGCATTTGGTTCAGTTATATCTCTGTTGGTGGTTCTGTGTTTGGGACTGGCAGGTGCTACTCCCTCCTCCATTTGATCCATGATTTTGGTCCATGATTTTGATCCACAGTGGTCCCAACACTGCAGTGTAGATGTTTCCTAACACTTCCTGCTCCAGGGGAAATTCAGGACACCCCATCCCATGTCATGGGAATATTTTCTACTGGATTCAGTGGGCCAGGGATCAGGAGAAGGAGGAGCTCAGCCCAGAGAAGGCACATTTTAGTTCAGCAGAGACCTCACTTGTGTTTTCTGCCACTGTGAGCAGTTCAGGCCTTGGAGGGCAGCAAGCAGCTGCCACTGGTGTCCCTTAAGAAAAGACATCAGCATCACTCAGAAAACTTAGGTTTCATTTAGCCTTGTTAAAACTACTCAGTATTATGTTCTACTGCTATCATTTAAAACGAAGGAGTTCATCAACACTTGAATTCTCCAGGTCTCTACATCAGTGTCTGGGAATGAGAACAAGCTAGAGCTTTTTGTCTTTAAGCACCAAAAGAGTGTCAGAAAAGATTAAGTGAATTTCTACAGAGGAAAGTGCTCACGGATGCAAGTGTCAGCAGGGCTGCTGCTGTTTGCCAGGGTAACAAATGAGCAGTGGCACCTATCCATGCCCTGAGCCTGCCACAGTGGGAGCTGAGTCTGCAGCAGTGATGGGGCATTACACGCTGCCTCCAGGCAGCAGGTGCCAAACAAGGCAGCAGAAAAGAGAGATGGCTCCAGGGCAAAAAGGAGAGTTCTGCCAGGGAAAGTTCTACAGCCCAGTCTGAGATGTTCTTACCAGTGAAATGCCAACACACAGCAGACCATAAGCAGGGATGAGTTGTTGAGTTTCTTTGATGAATGGCTTTCCTTCAGCTACCACAAAATCCAGATACCACCACTCATAACTCTATTGAACACCCTGTGCCACTATGACCTTTCCAATTCACAAAATCAGATGAAGGAACTGGAAAAGATACCAGGAAAGGCTGCAGGGTTGACAAAACCTATGGATCAGCATGTGTTTAACTCCTTCCTTACTGCAAGCTGGAAGGGTGAAGCTGGGAAGGGCTTCACTTTCCTTTGAACACCCAGCCCCTGCTCAGACAGGTTCTGCCTTTTAGCCTAAACAAAATGCAGCCACTCCTATGCTGTCACACCATGTGGGATTGACAGAAACTTCTGTCCCTTACTGATAGAAGGCACTTTTCTGATCTTCATGCAGAGTGGCTGTTCTGCAACCCAGTTCCCACTTTCTAGGGACCAGGTGCTAAAAATCATCCAACTGAAATGAGTTTTAGGCTCCCAACACCTCTGAGTATTTGTGTTGAGTTGTTTCCATGTGCTGAGACAAGCTCTGTCACATTCAGGTTCAATGTGATGGCTGCAGCACCACCAGACTGGGGGTGCCACTGGAGCAGAGCTCAGGCATTTTGCAAAGCTTGTCATGTTATATTCCACTCAGGGAACAAAATGGGGAATTTTAGATTTTAATTTGTCACTTTACATGCAAATTAACTGTTGTATATTTTCACAAGTGAATTCAGCCAGTATTTATAATAACAGAAATCTGCTGCTTGGATTGCTAAACGAAAATTCCCCACATTGCTTGTGCTTCCCTGCATGAGCTGTTTCATTTCAGCTTTTCTGTGCTCGCTCTTCTAGAATGCCTAAAAGATTTTGTGGGGGCAAAGAAGCACTGAGGAAAAAAAAACAAACCAAAAACAAGAATGAGAAATAATTGTTAGGATTACTCAGCAGGATGGCTGGGTGACATTTTGTTCCTGTTTTTCACAGGCAAAACCATTGCAGTGCTTAAAATTAAGCACATGCTTAAGCATTTTGTTGATCTGAAGCCAGAATACTCAAAACTGCATCTGATTAGTCCCTCCCAACCTGCTGTTAAAGCAGTTACAAAACTGAAGTGCCCCAACCATCAGCTGAGCTCACTTGGTACAAACACAGCCCTTCCCCAGCAAGCAGACTGATTACATTGAGTCCCCTGGAAACCAGGGGATGAAAAGTTAAGTATGTTGACATTTTCTTTCAAGAGCAAAGGAACTGGAAAAATAAAGGAATGTTCAGGAAATGATGCCTTTCAGGAGCCTATGAAGACAGGAATCCTCCTGGTCATTCCTGTGTCCCAGGTTTTTGCTAATACTCCGTGGGCTTTGAGACACTTGGACAGCTCAGAGTATAAAGCTGCAAGGAGACTGACTGGTTTGTAACCTGTAATGTATTACTTATTTTTTATTTTAATTGCAAGCAGTCTCTGAAACATTATAGAGCATATAGTGCTAGACACAGCAGAAGTAATTAAAGTGAGAGGGCCACATGCAGCAGTCAGTAAAACACCAGATGTAGGCAGCTTAGAAAAAATGTCATTGATTCAGCATCAGTGGGACCTGAAGGAGAAGAGGCAGGGTTGAGATTATCAACAACAGATCACACTTTAAATTGCAGCAGCATGACTACAGCGTTTAAAGAAAAGCAGCCAAGGGATGTATTGCTGTAGAGCTGTGTCTCAAAGAGGGATGGGGCCATCAGCTGCTCAAGGTGCTTTCAAAGGAGCAAGGCAAGCCTGAACAATCTGTTCTTCTCCTGGCTCTGCAAGGAACAGCCTGGGTTGTGATTTCCCCCATAGGAAAAATGGGATGCTTTCACATCATATTAAAAACTGTAATAATTAACTAAAGGAGGTAGAAAAAGGATCCATGGCTGTTTGTCTGAGGTGGATGCAAAGTGATGCAGCTGCTGTTCAGCTGCAAGAGAGGCCAGAGAGCTCTTCTGAGGTGAGCAAGGACACATGGTGTTGTTCACTCTGCTCGTGCAGTGCATCCTCCAGGGCAGGAGGGTGAGAAGATCCAGGGTGAGAATGACTTCAAATGGGGGTGTGCATTCTGTTGCCATCTGGCAGAGCTGGGGCAGTTCTCTGCTGGTCACTGGGCAGTTTCCTTTATCTCTCCCACAGCCAATCCTCCCTCCAGGAGATCTCTGCTGTCCATGGCCACTGAGTGTCCCTGCATGGCTGATCAAATTCCATCATCCCATGGGAGAGGCTCTGCCCAGGGGAGGAGCCAAGCATTCCTACCTGGATCCAATCTGACTTTGGGAACACCCCAGCAGCCTTTGCCCCCTGCATTCCCAGAGGAGCAGCTTTCTTCTCCCCTGCATTCCCAGAGGGAGCCCAGGCCCATCTCCAGCAGCCCTGGAGCTTCAGAGGAAAACTCCCCCCTTGTCCAGGATCCCTGCTCCAGCAGAGCCACAGCTGGCACTGCAGGAGGGCTGCAGCCACCATGGGATGGCACTGCTGCCACCAGCCTGACCCACAGGGGGTCAGCTCTATTCTGACTCTGGCAGTGTTTTTTTTGGGTTTTTTTTTGTACTATTGCATTTGTATTTTTAATTTTCCTAATAAAGAACAGTTATAAACTGTTATAAATAGTAAAGAACTCCCACATATTTGCCTGAGAACCTCTTAATTTCAAAATTATAATAATTTGGAGGGAGGGGGTTTACATTTTCCATTTCAGGGGAGGCTCCTGCCTTCCTTAGCAGACACCTGTCTCTCAAACCAAGATACATCCCCACATCCCTGCACACCCTAATGGGGTGTCACCCTGACTCATATTAAATGGCATTGACCACTCTGAATGTAATTGGCTACAGCAAAGGTTAATGATAATTTCTACCTTTAAATAGTTGATGAAGATGTTTGATGTCTTTTAAAAAGGCAGATATTGGAACTTGCTGTTCTTTCCACTGACTTGCATATCATTGATCTTTCTTCTTGAAATGATTATCCCCAGGCAACCTATAAATCTCACTTACTCTGGCTCAGAAATGCTGGACAATGTAATGAACTGTTATGAGGCCAAAGACAGTGGACAGGGTCACCTGTTATGAGCTGGCAGCATGTGTGCTTCAGCTGTGTGCTCAGACCTGCACACATCCCAGAGAGCCAAGGAAACAGACACCTTAAGGCAGATTTTGGAATTAAAGAGCATGCAGTAATTCCAAATATATCTGATAGCCTCACATACTAAATTCCTTGTAGCAATCTGGGGTATAATGTCACACTCCAGCATTTAGTTCAAACTCTCCTGCTACAAAAGTACCTCAAGGGCAATTTCTGCCCCATCACTGTCCTTGCACTGAGCTCCTACAGGTCTCTCAGAGCCCAAGAAGAGAGAGATTTAAAGCTGCAAGTGTCCAGAGCAGGAAAAGCTTTCATCAAAGCCCCAAGTCAAAGTGCAAAAGCGCTTGAAAAATATACATAGAAGAGTTTTAATCATTACAAGAGTCTGTAAATGAAAATAAAGGATCCTAAGCTATGAACCCTCCCCCAGCTTCAGGCTGACATCCAGAGTGAGTGTGTGGGCACATTTGGGAGCAGGAACAGTCATCATGATCTCTGACAGGGAATGCACTGCCTGGTAGGTGAGCAGTTTAGGGATGTGGATGTGTTTAGTTTCTGCTTCCAGCCACTGAACATCTTCATGTGGGGTTTTTTTGGCAAGTAGAAAAGCTGTTCATCCCCACATGTCTGGAGACAAGCCTGTCAGCAATTCACTTTTTGCTGTAGTAAAGCTTCCTTGTGTTTCCTTCCTCTGAAGGACCCCCTAGGAGCAGATCTGACCAGATCTGTTTCACAGCTCCTGAACTCCAGACTTGAGCCAGGTTTGCTGTTGGAAGTTTGCACTGGTAAGTCCAAGACCTCAGCTACCTACACACTTAACCCTTTCCTCCATAGTTAGAGGAAAACAAAAAATGAGTTTTCACAGATTCCATTGGTCAGAAGGAATGACCCATGTGTTTATCAATTTTTGTATTTAGAATTGTTCACAATTATGAAAGATGATTAATGCTGATAAATGCAGCTGCAGTATAACCACCAGGTAAAAAGCAGACTGCAGGCTCAGCCTTTTTCCCTTAATACATTCAAAGAAGAAAAAAACAAAATCAAGCAGGGAAAAAAAAAAAAAAAGGAAAAGGAAAATCAGAAAGGAAAATCAAAAAGGAAAAATATCTGTGTAACATCAGTGAAGACAGAACTGAGGGAAATGGAGGCAAAGGAAGATCCAAGGATAAATCTGATGTTTCTGCTGCCCACACTCACAGGAGTATGATGAGCTCATTTTACTGTCAGGGCTCCCCAGGAGTTTGGTAGATTGTTCTGCAGCTTTCCACACCATGTGGCACAGCCTGGTGTGCCCCACTCCTCACCCTGATGCTGAGGAAGGAGCAATGCTGCTCTCCCTGCTGCTCTTCCTCCTCTTGGCAATGCTCAGCAGGACCCAACTGAGTTAACAGGGAAAGATGTTTGTCCACAGCATAATTTATAATGGACCCAAAAGGAAAACCATGGGCAGTTCTTAAACCCCAGATAGCAAACACAAATATAAATCTCCCTAGGCAAGCCAGGGTAGAGACTTGATGCACTTTACAAGCTGTAAACACTGATTTTATTAGCCATTTATGGGCTACTTTGCACAACGCAGCTTTAATATTAAACAATAAAGCTCACAACACACTTACAAAGGAAAACAGTCTCTCTCATTTACTCCTGAATTGCAAGTGTGGCATCTCTTGATCACATGAAATCAGCAGAAGCAAGGTTATTCAGTTTAGGCTGCATATATTTTGTGGTTGATGCCCCACACCGAGAGCACTGAGAGAGAGGAAATAATTTGGGAGCCACTGAAAACTGTAGAAATGAACTTTCAGCAAGCACTGAGCAGTCCTGTTACCCACATCAGCATGCACACAGACTTCAAGGAAACTTGTCCTTGTGGTTATGGGTGTTTACCATTTATAATCTGATACATCAGATGTCTCATGTAAGATAAGGTCTGACTGTACCAGGGACTGCATGCAAAATGCATGAATTTGTGTGCAAAATAAGTAATTTCTCTTTTTGAGCCCACAGGCAGAACAGAAAAGGGAAGTACTGCTAATCCTCTCTACAAATGGAAAACAGGCTCAGGGGGTGAAGTGGTTTGGCCAAGACTACACAGGAGCCAGAAAGAGAATGAACACTAGCAAAATCTCAGAGAAACATGTGCTGTCCCTCAGCACAGCCCATGCAAAGGTTGCCTTGTGCCTCTGAAGGATTTGGATGGCATGGGGAATGGTGGACCTGGTCATGTGCCACTCAAATCACAACTGTCCAGGACTTCTGGTGCAAGGAAAAGGATTTGTAATCCCACTGCACCTGCATGTGCTGCTTTATCCCTCCATAAGCCCAAATCTGTTCAAGTTTGGCATGAAGAAGGCCAAAGAAAATCCAGCTGTTCTATTTCCTTTTTTCAGCTGGCAGCCTCAGAGATGTCCATACATTTGGCCACTCTTCCAAGCCAAGCCATGCCAGGCTGGTGACCAAGGCCTGTAAGAAAATATTACACCAGATGTGCCAAGTCTCTCTGGAATCTGCTAGAGACAGCTCAGACAACCAAAGGAGGGGGACAGAGATTCCCCTCCTGAGGTAAAACCAAGCTCCCAATCGAGTGTACCCATCACACTGCTATGCACAGACACACATGAGAAATATCCCAAAATAAGGCCTGGCCCAGCTTATCCAGCTGGAGGGGAGGACAGAAGCAGCATGCTGAAGATTTGGACTGTGGAGATGATTGCACTATAGGGACACTTTCCATGGGGTTCTTTAAACTGCCAGAGGGCAGGGATAGATGGGACATTGGGAAGAAATCCTCCCTGTGAGGGTGGTGAGGCTCTAGCACAGGGTGCCCAGAGCAGCTGTGGCTGCCCCATCCCTGGAAATATCCAAGGCCAGGTTAGATGGGGCTTGGAGCACCCTGGGATGGTGGAAGGTGGAAGGTGGAAGGTGGAAGGTGGAAGGTGGAAGGTGGAAGGTGGAAGGTGGAAGGTGGAAGGGGGAAGGTGTCCCTGCCCATGTCAGGGGGTGGAACTGATGGGTTCTAAGGTCTCTTCCAAACCAAACTATTCTGTGATTTCTGGAAAGCAGAGTGCACAGTGGTTTGTAATCTTATTTGAGGTACTTTAACAAAAAATGTTCTAACCAATTACAATAGATGCAATGTTAGTGAGAGAAGAAAAGCCTCAGGAGAGTACTGATCCAAGCCTTCCTAAACAGGGCAGGGAGTGAGATGCTTTCCATGGACTACCAGCTGAGTCTGGTGAGCAGCACAAGCAGAGCACACACACCAAGCAGCACCAAAGCTCAGCCAAGATCAGAGTTTTATCTATTGGCTCATTTAATAGGATTATTTACTAAATCACATCAATAACAATTAAACAATTTTTATGGAAGACTCTAACGATGTTATAAAGAAACAATTAACTGTAAAAAAAATTCTACTCAAGTCCAAACAGCTTTGGAAGGGAGAACAGAAGCTCAGCAAAGCCCTAGGTTCCCTGTGGTGACACTCACACCCTCAACAAGTCAGGTACCACTCTGCACAAGCTGCAGAAGGGGCAGTCAAGAACAGATGTATTTATAGTGTGCATTCCTGAACAGCTGTGCCCTAGAGGTGCCTTTTGCCCAGGATGCCTCTGGAACCCTTTTACTTCCCACTCACTTGGCTGCATCCAGGCTGATTTACCCACCCTCCAAGGAAAACTAGGGGTGCCTGTTGACATCCAGCACTCTGCAGTCACGGTGCCTCATCCAAAGCCAGACAGCTGATGGCACAAACCCTCCATCCCCTACAAACCCTCCCCTCAAAGGCAGCCGTGGGACCTGCCAGTGTGCTGTACACACCCCCATCAAACCTCCAGCAGTCACATCTCCCCGGCCACCCAAAACAAACACTCCCAAATGTTCAATCCAGCATGTTCCTCTTGTTTTTCCTGGTGGATTAGTGGCTCAGACCAAGCCTCAGAGGCTGTGTCACCCTGACAGTGGGAGCTGCTGGCACCGAACGCTCGCTGAGCTGTGACCAAACCCGCCAGGTTTGGGATGAATTTGGTGGCCACAGAACAGAGCCTGCTGTTTTCTCAGCTGAGTGAGTGTGGAAAGCAGCTTGTTTTACATGGATTAAACAATTATTGACTCTGTCACCCTTTTTTCACAAGAAAAGGGCTTTTGGGTTGTGTCTGCTACAAGAATAATAGAGTGAATAGATTTTTTTTTTTTTTTTTCCCCTGAGCTCTCAGAATTTTTGGTGAATGCTGGTTATTAAAGGGGCCTAGAAAAACACTGGGGGGGAAATAGGAGCATGCAGCATGCAATTAAAACAGTGCCATTCCTAAACATAGCCACAAATCAGTGACTAGGGAAAGGGGAAACTTGCCACTTAAACACAAACTGTTCCTATCCAGTTAAGCCTAGAAGCTTGACACAGCAGTTGTCAACAAGAGAATAAGCAATATTACCCCTTGAAAACATAAACAAATTCTAATTACTGTTGACATTTTTCAGACTGGTGCTGAATGTTTTCATCAGATGGAAAATCTCTGTCATCTCCCTACCCTTGGGGACACGAACACTTAGTGGAAGTTACTCTAAGTAAAATCCAGGCTCCAACCTGCTTTGTTACAGGCCTTGCAGTTGGGAAGGAAAATTTAAACTGTCATCATGAGTGACAAACTCTGGTCTGTTGAGTAAAACCTCTCCACAACGTGGCAGGGGTGCTAAAATGTTCCAGCAGTGAGCAGAGAGGTCGAGTCTGAGAACTCAGGGGAAGAAGCTCTCTCCAGTCCTGCTCCTCCCCTGCCTCACACAGCCCCAGCAGCAGGAACCTCTGCAGAGCAGAGCCTTTGTCCTCACATGGGGCACCACTAAATGCCAGGTTTTGGCTTCTTTTCTGCCTCTGTCAAAGTTGGGATTAAAGCACTTGAGATGGTATTTCATGTTCAGACTCAAATGTTTATTATTTCTTATCTATATCACAGTACTACAAGTCATGAGTTTTACAGCATTCTAACAAGCTACAAAATGGCTAACTATCTTTCTTTACAAGGTCTTTTAAGGCTAAACTATCCAATTAAGAAATGACTCCTAAATTATTTTCATTTTTAACCCAGTAACTAATCACTTGAAGTCCACAATGTGGACTTTTCTGTCCAATTACAAGATACCACCCGAACTCATGAAGAAGGAAGAAGAAGAACAACCAGCCACTGCCCTAAAATCTCCATCTTGCCCTATATATATTGCTATATTCTAAAACCTTCAACTCCAAGTTTTCCATCCTGTGATAGTACACACTTCCACTCAAACTACACACCCACAATCCCAGTGCTATCAATCAATTTTGGAAGCCTTCTCCACGGCCTCAGGTCAAATGCAGTGTTCTCTTGAGGGTCTGTGCCTTTCAGCACAGAAAGTTTAAAATTCTCAGCATCCAGGACTCCAACAGGCCTTTGCCCTCCTGAGGCTCCTGATGCTTCCAGGGGCTGGATGTGCTGCATGGAGCAGGGCAGGGTCCTGCCCTGGGAGAGGGGACGTGGAGCTGTGCCACAGCCAAGGGAAGGGACATCACAGGGCAGCAGCCCAGCTCTGCTACCCCTGCCCTGGCAAAACCTCAGGCTGGCACTTGCAGGGCTTCCCCTCCCTGCAGATACATCAAATTCACTCTGTGTATTTCCAATATTGGACAGCAAGGTTTTAGTGAGGAGTGAGAAGCAGCTGTATAATTTAAAGCATCAGGTCTGCTTTCTAGAAATGGTGCTTTGGAGCACCTGCCTTCCAGGGCAAACACTGACCTCTCCATGGATTAACAGGCCACTTTTGCTTTCTGAGGACATCTGCTCAACCCAGATGTTCAGAACTGGGCTGTACCAGGACTCTGAGCCTGCACTTCCCTCTGCTCAGAGCAAACCTCCCACCTAACACAGAAAATCAAACCCTGAGTTTTCTGAGTCTGGCAACCAACAACAGCAAGTGAAGTTTTGCTGAGGAAGCTGCAGCCCTCTCTTCTCCAGAGACAGAGCAGGAAAGCAGCTCCTTCACACCAGGGTGTGATGGCAATTCCCATCCCCAGCTGCTGTATGGAGAGCAAAGGCAGTTCTGAAGGAAGAGGCAGCACAAGACATGGACACATGGAAACAGGGCCAAAATGCAGATTTCAGTGCCTGAAGTAAGGACTGATTCTGGCCCTCTCCTCCTCTGTTTGCTCCTTGAAAACCTGAAAGAGGGTAATAATGGGGCAAGGGATCCCAATCTAGTATTTTACAAAGACAACACTGGAATTTCTGACCAACAGAGCTATACATCGAGGCAAAGGTTGGGAAATACCAAATTTCTTCTCCTAACAGGAGATGGGTCTGGAAGGGACATTTCTTATTTAATGATGGAAGGAAGTGAAACAAAGCAGCAGCATCTGTCTTCCTTCTAAAACCAACACAAAAGAAGTAAGAGGCTTTGATATTGATAACAGCCTGAAAGAAATGTGTGTTGTCAGTGAGCTCATCCTTCTGACCCATCAGACAGTTCTCCTGCCTTGAGAACTGTCTCTGTCTCTGGGCAGTGTCCCCAAGATCTAGCACAAAGTAATTGCCAGTCCATTGTGACTTTGACTAGAAATCCCAGTGCTGAGAAGGGAATCATCTGGGCTTTGATGCAGAGATCTTGGGAGCATCTGTGGCTCCCAGTCTCAGAGCACACTTGTTTGATGTATTGTTGAAGAGAGGTATTTGTTATCTTCTCAGAGAACATGCATGTAGCTTGGTAAAGCTATTTCCTGACTGCCTTCTAAGACAGATAGTACAAGGCTTGTTTCTGAGGCATCAGTTCATCTGATACAGAGAACAGGCTGGAAACAAATGGAGAGACCTCCAAAGTGTTGGCATTCCAAGTCACTTTGAGGTCCCTTTCGGTTCCATCCAGGCAAACTCTGACAGAAAACAGAGTTTTCTCAGAGAAGGTTCCCTTCATGCAAATGACAATGTCATTTTTATCTAGCACATGGAGGGGTTGAAGAGACAGTTTCTCCTGGATCAGGAATACAGACTGGCAGCAGCAGGAAAGGCTCCTGCAGGACCCACACACTGCTATCAGTACAGGCTGATCCACGTCCCTGCTGGGATGGACTCATTCCCACTGCCACTCCCAGCTCTCTCTAATCCAGCCAGTACAGGATGAACCTGGTTATTTTTCTGCCAGCATTCACCTGCAATAGGTTTTTCTCAGCCTCTGCCAGGCTGCCCCTTTGCTGTGCAAGGGAAGAGCCACACTTGACTGTTCTTCTGTAACCTCAGGAAGCTAAGCCTCTCTAAAGCTGTTTTGGGACACTGCCATGAGCCTCTTAGGGGTATTAAGGCCCCGTGCTGAGCAGCACATGACACTGCAGCAAGGCTGTACCACTGCCAGTGGTAGGTGGAAGGTCCTTTCCACAGTGTCCCTGCCCTCGTGTCAGTGCCAGGGAGACACCAGGAGCTTTTCCAGTACCTTTGAAAGAAGGACACTGTACTGAATGCCCTGGGGAAAAGCAAGCTTAGGGCATTTCTCTGGAACAGGGAAAGCTACCAACAGACCTGTCCATGTCCTGGGGTAACCAGCACAACTTCAGTGCTGGACCTCCTTTGTTGCTGGGGCTCTAGCCTAATCCTTTTATGTAGGATTGCTGTGAGGTTTTAATTCTCTGGGTCATCCCTTTATCTCTTTTGAATTATCCTAGCAAGCCTCTAATCTTTTAAAATTTCTTTTTTTATTTCCCAGGATCCAATCTACTAAATTCCCCCTCACCCCCAGAGCTGCCATTAGCTGGTGTAAGGTTTTTCTGGAGTTGTGTTGTTGTTCATCCTATGAAGTTTTAGAAATGCCCTTTTCTCTTCTGTAGCTTTTTAAATATTTATACCACACAGGTATCTCTACCTTGCCATGTAAGAATAAGATATAAATGAGCATCAAAGAATTATATAAATGAGAAGTCCAAGTCATTTCATGAATGCTGTTTGACAGTTTAACAGCAGAGGTATTTTTATAGCTACATCCAGTACACAAGAGGAATCAGGCCTTAGGGAAGTCTGGTACCCCATGTTGCAAGGGCTGCCTGCAGCTATCACTCAGAACAGACATCAAAATGTCCTTTCCCAGGAAATTATGCAGTCACTCATGTCCACAGTTTGAGCAATTCCTGTTTGCAACAGGCCAGGGCTGCCCTACCTGGCATGCCAGTACACCCAAAGAAATCAGACTGGCCTTGCCAGAGAAAAACACAGCACACAAAGGTACAAAGAGAGTTGAACATGTTTAACATCTTGCTGGATCAGCCTGCTGAAGTGTTTAAAACAATGGCAGAGGAAAGCATGTGTTCCTTTCAGCACAATCTGTGCCTTATAATCAAGTCTAAATGCTCACAATCCGCTCGGATCCTAATGAGGAGAATGACATAAATGGCAGAATGTTCTGCTCTTTCTACAGGTTTACAAAAATGAAATTAAACATAGGCTTTCTATTACAAAACAATAGGCAAATTGAAGACCAATTATGCAAACCCATCAGAGAACCTGGTGAACTGTGGAGAATTTTGCATTTCTGAGGCAAAATGACTTTTTACATGAAAAAAAAAACCCCTCTACTCCAAGAAATTGAGAACATCTGTGCCATCAAAGAAAGAATGCAGTGAATAATTGGACAATCATAGACAGGCAGCCATTTGAATATGAAGCCGTTTGTAATGTGGAAGGGAAATTACAGAATGCCAGAGCTGCCTGGCTGTCACCCGCCCTGGTGGCTCCCTTTGTGCCCTGTGTGGCATGTGCTCACTTCACAGGAGCCCGCGGGGTCAGCAGCCGGGTCTCCAGGGCTATCTGCTCCCATTATTTTGCACATCACACACATAATGAAAAACGAGCAGGCAGAGAGGTCCTTGAGCACTCACCTCCTCCAGCATCCGAGTCTAAGCACACCTTTAACCCCCCTGACAGACAGCCCAACCTGCAGACAGCTGACTCGCAGCACGCTGCCAATATTCTCCCTCTGTCAGCTGACAAACTTTGGTGACCCCTTGCTTGAAGCATTGTTGTCCTCCTTGTTTCCAGCAGGCAGATCCCACATGGAAGGGGAGGCACCTGGAACCCCCCTGGCAGCCTGCAGCTCCTGCAGCAGTGACCCACAGGAGCCCTTCCTCGCTCCAGCAGGCGTCAACCGCGGCTGGGCGTCTCCAAAACGTGGGCAAAGGACCTGAGCAGTACACAGCCATGGTTCATCCCCAGCCCCAGCTGCCAGAAGGATCTGTGCCCAGGAGGAGGAGGCTGAGCAGGGCACACTCTGCTCCCAGGAACACCCCACAGCACTCCTCAGCACGAGCTCTCTTGTTGCAGTGTGCTGGGGAATTGCAGCGCCAGGGGAAAATGCTCTAAGGTATCTTCCAGGAGGAACTAGGCAAAACAAAAGTGATCAGCTTGGTTGTGATTTCATGGCTAGTTGCACAGATATTCATGTGTTACCTTGCACAGTCAGTCTAATAACCAGCTTTCAGAAGGACAGACAGCGTAATGAATGGGTTGTAAAACACGCTCATAAAAACATTATAGCATGTCTTGGAGCATTTGTTAGCTGTTTGTGATTTACTGGGTCCCCTGTTTTACATTTGCTTATAACTTGCACATTTCCTCTGAAAAATAAGCTTTCAATGTGCGTGCAATTTATTTTAATTTCCCTCCCCCCTCACAAGATGATAAAACTTTTACAGCCATGCAAGAATGGCAATATTGTAGTCACGAGGTTCATTATACAGTAATTAATACATGTTAATATCCTGTAAATATTATGTTATGATGGCTTTAAGTAAATACATACTGTACATTTGCAGTACCTATTAAGTCAGCGCCACTTAAAATGAAATGTGACTAATTAATCTGTTTAAAAAGTCTAATGTCAACTTGGATATTCTTTAAAAATTACAGTAAAGTGTTGCAAGCCTGAGCAGTGATTCAGTCAGCATTTAATTATGGAACTTTGACATTAATGGTTACTTTCCTGGTTTATTTAACTGGATTAGACACATGGGCCAGCATTAAAGGAATGAGAAGGGTAGAAGGAAGGTCTCATTGTTATGAGAAGCTAAATTCCCAAATAATGCACCCCATTACTGTTAGGTTGAGTGGCTGCAAATTTGCCCATGGATTCCTATGGCAGCCCCCCCTAGCACAGGGCCTGGCAGCCCTGGTAGCCCTGGCAGTAGCCACACAACAATGGAGCCCCAGTAATGCTGCCTTCAGAAGGAGCTGGAAGGACTCCACCATGGGTTTGTCCATTTGAGGCATCATCATTTGAGGCACCCCCTTCCAGGACTATCAGCCTTTTAACAATTTCTGTTACTCTCCACTGCCCTAAATACACAAAGGAAAAAAATTCCCCCAATTTCTGCTGCCATGAGGCACAAATGCAAGACAAGGTGACACATCCTGAATGAGGAGCCCAGGAAGAGCCAGCTTTTCTTCCACCTACACACTCGGCCAGAAGACATGACAGAAGGCAAAACTAACTCTCAACATCTCATAGGCATTCATTTTCTATCCAAGTCTTCATCCTAGGATGCATGTGTCTAAGGAATGCCTATCAGAGTAGACCTGGTCCTTTACTGCTGGGTATGTGGAGGTGTCTATCTCCAGCCTTATAGGTGCCAAAAAATGAATAAAATTCAGCTCTGTGAATTGCAGCCTTGATCGTTCCCAGGAGGTGGGGTGCAGGCATTTCAGAGACACACACTAAATCTGAAACAGAGCAGGAGAGCAGCCCCAGCTCTCCCAAAGCCCTTATCCATACCCATAGCCCCAAACAGATCCCTGTTCTCCACAGGCAATTCCAACAAAGCATAATTAAGCAAAGAGTTCCACCAGAAACAAAGGCAGTTTAGGAAGCTTCTGTTCCATTAATTGAAATTGTTAAAAAGTCCTTCTTCCAGATATTCAGACATATTGCCAGGACCACGAATGCAAGAAGTCTTGAACTCTTTCTACTTTTCCATGGTCAGTTCCTTCAGGTTTTACAATCAAACTAACCTGAATCAGCTCTCCTAGCAGGGCAAGTCTCTAGTCTGTGCTGGAGGTAACAGTTTGGGAGAAGCATTTTGTGGGATAACTACATCCTTCGTGGTGATGCCTGGAATTGATGTCCTCCTTGGGTGCTTGGGGAAGCCCAGCCAAATGCTGTGACAGGAATCCAAATGCTGGGAGGCATTTTAAGATTATGGGGATAAATGACAAGAGCTTAAGAAAGGCCAAAAATGTGTGTGTGAACAAAGAATGTTGGTCTAGAGGCTGTGGTCTGGAGAAGCAATGCCAAACTAGACCCAAGACAAGAAATTGAGGCTTCAGATTTATTTTCCTTCCCTTTCCCCAGCAGCCACTGTCTGGTCTTCAGTAAATCAGGGCAATGTGAAGCTATCCCAGCTTGTTTCCATCTGATAGAGCCCAAAGTGCCAGCTGGAAAGCTGGGTGTCATCTGGCTGTACTTCCTTCTGGGCAAACCCTTTCCCCAGGCAATTACCCATCAAAAGAGCTCACTTCAGGTGTGAAGCAGAGCCTCTGCCTTTGTGGCTGCTCTGCAGTGAGGAAGCCCCTGGGATGGCTCTGGGTCCTGTGCATTTCAGAAGCCCCTGAAATCTTGCATTTTGTGTAATGCTTCAGCATTGGCTTTAGAAGGAGGGAGAACAGCAGCATTCCATGGCATGCTGCAAATTCAGGAGCATGGATAAACAGAGCACCAAGGAGGCAGAGGTAGCAGCTGGAGGTGGGAGATTTGCATCCCAGGCTGGCATCTCCCATAGCTGTCCTCAAAGGTAAATCACTCACCAGCCCTGTGCCTCAGTCTCCCTACTGCTAAATCACTGCTCATGTTTGGTTACCTCCTAAATCACCTCTGGGCTTATCTAATTAACATTCACAAGACCTTCAGAGATAAAGCACTTCCTTAAGTGCACTGTATGTCTTGTAATCTCTTGGTGTTCCCATGCAAAAGAGATATGACAGAGCATGGGAATTACCCTGGGCAAGCTCTGATCTGCTCTTTATTTCCAAGAGCTCTTTTCTCAGTGACCCCTTCTTTCAGCAGCACATTCACCTCGGCCTCTTGTGAGTGGGAGTGGTGTGCAGCATCCCTACCACCAGCTTCCATGAGCCATGGAAACCTGCTGTTATGGCCAGAGAGAAGCAACCAGCACTATTATTTGGATCATTTGCTGAGGTTTGTAACCTAGAATTAATTTTCACATTGAGTCCAAACGCTGCCTATTTCACACATATCTGGGTAGCAGACAAGAGCCTTTTTAGCAACAGAAGCAAACAGAGCTACAATCAAGCAGCCCAAGGTACAAACCCTTAATAGTTGAGTAATCAGTAATAATCAACCCTTCTCTTTATGTTCAGGGAAATCTAGTAGAACCCAGCTACTCTACAGTGAATACATTTTCATTTATAAGACTAAATGCAAGCATACATTATCTACTTAATTAAAATCTAAATTCTCTAACTAACCATTTGTTTTTTCTCCTGGGTGCACGTTACATACATTACTGGTGTTTTCCTGAAATCTATTGCTAATGGATTAAAATAACTGGATGAAATGTTTCACTTGCTGCATGAAGTTATGAGAGACCACAAAAAGCTCTGATACTGTGCACGTAGGGAACTCCTCTCCACCATTATCCCAGGACTGCAGCTCCATTTCTCTGTGCTAGGAACCCCAGTTCTTTCCACAGGTCCCTCTTTGGGGGCAGGGAAAATGTGACTCTCCCAAACACCAGTGGGAAAATGTGACTCTCCCAAACACCAGTGCAACTGCTCAGACTGGAAACTCATCTCATTAGCACTTGGTCAGGAAAGGTTTTGGGAACAAAGTACAAGCCTGGTGGGGTCAGAGTGAGGGGACATCATTCACAGAATCACAGAATGACCAGCTTGGAAGAGACCTTCAAGATCATTGAGTCCAACCCAGATCAACACCTCAACTAAACCCTGGCACCCAGTGCCACATCCAGGCTGTGTTAAACACACCCAGGGATGGTGACTCCACCACCTCCCCGGGCAGGCCATTCCAGAACTTCATCACTCTTTCCATAAAAAACTTTTTCCTAATATCCAACCTATATTTCCCTTGGTGCAGCTTAAGGCTGTGTCCTCTCCTTCTGTCAGTGCTGCCTGGAGAAAGAGACCAACCCCAGCTGAGTGCAGCCACCTTTCAGGGAGTTGCAGAGTGATAAGGTCACCCCTGAGTCTCCTTTTCTCCAGGCTGAACACCCCCAGCTCCCTCAGTGGTTCCTCAAAATGACTTAACCATACAAAGGGTGAGATTTGAGGTCCTGAATGTACAACTCCACTGTCAGGTTTGTCAAACATGACACTGATCCCACAGAGACCTGAACCCTCTTAAACACCAGCTGGGAACCCAGCAGGATCTGCCAGCACATCTCTAATGGCACCAGACACAGATCTTCAGGAGCAGAAATGCTTCCAAGTGTTTGGGAAGAGGGAGCACCTTGGAGAATGGGAGTCTCTCTGTACCTCTGCCAGACTTTGGGAAGAAAAGACAGCAGAAATGAATTAACTGCCATTGTTTAATTAGAAAGTTGTCCTTGGTAGCTTCCCTTTCTCTGAGTCAATTCTGTTCTCCAAGTCTTTCTGCAGAGGAAGGTGTGGCTGTGCTGAGTTGGTTCAGTTGTGTGTTGGTGGCACATGGTCCCTGTGACCCCCAGTTCCTGTGTCTGCACTCCCAGGGCCACAGGAGGCCCCTCAATACTTAAGGACTGCATTTTCTCCAGAAAGCTCCAATGTATCCTATAAAGAGTTGAATGTCATTGCTTCCCAGGTGGTGAAACACTGATTTCCTTGCATTTTCATGCCTCTTTCCCAGGGGACCAGAGAACCTCCATCCACCCTCTGAGGGGGCACAGCTGGCCCCTTCTCTGACAAAAGGCCAATTATGTGTCCAAATTAGGAACATCTTCAAAGGGTCACAGTCTTTACCACTGGTGCTAAACCTGGCTCATTCTCTGTCCCTCTGGTTACATCTCCTTTGCATAGGTGTAAAATACCATTAGCTGCTTTGAGTGTCATGAAGTATTTCCTCCATAGCAAAGTAGGGAGGGAGAGAAGAGGGGTGGAGGTGAGGCATTATCAAATTAAGACTGATGGTCTTGAATGAAAGGAACCTCCCTACAGCCTCACATCATTACTGCAAATCACATTATTTAGAAAGATGCCACCAGGAATTCTGCTTTGCTTCCACAAAGTAAAAGGGCACCTTCTCAAAGCCATTCGGGCTATTATGCATTATAATTAAAAACAATTTCTATCCTCAATAGGGTTTGATTCAGGTAACTCATTACCTCCAAGAGCCATTTGTGAGACTGAATTGAGAGTGCAAATTAATGTCAGCTTTAACAATAATGCTCTTTTCCTTCCTGCTTTCCGCCTGTTTTGCTAGCTTCCATTTTTGGAAGCTTTCTTTGATATCAAGCAGGTGCCTAGAGCAGAGTTGCTGGGGGACAAAGAGGGTTTTGTACCTCTCTTATTAGATGCTCTTTAGTGCTTAATTGCTGCAGTCCTGGTAGAGCCAGTGCCACACCTTCAGTCAGGAGCACAGAGGGTCCTGCCTGTCCCAGCTGCAGCCCTGGGCCAGGGTTTTCTCCTTCAGCTGAGAGAGTGGAGTTCTTGCTGAGGTTACAGGCAGGAATTCCCCAAACCCCTCCTCACAGTCCTGTCACAAGGAGAAATTGCTCAGGTTATTACTGTAACACGAGCTGGAACATCCATGGATCCTCCACAAGGAAACCAAAGCTCTCCAACCACGGGCGCTGCTCTGACTCCACCTGCACTTGCCATGCTTCTCTCTAACTTGCTGCCCTCTTGTTTGGTCATGCCATTATATTATATTTGCATACACTTCTATAACATATAAATACTCTATATTATATAAATATAAAGATACACTTATATAAATTCTATATACTTTGCATGCAGTTCTCTAACTCCTGGCTTATATCCAGTCTGATGCTGCCTCCAGTCCAGCCCAACCAAAGGACACCTGATATTCTTCACAAAGAACAGAGCAGCAAACACAAGAACTGAAAAGTTTTGCTTAGACAAGGTGTGACCACAGTAGCAGTGTGGAGCAACATGAGATTTTGGCTTTGGTTAAAGGGCAGGAGTGTGTGCTCAGGGATGCTGCACTCATCAAGCATGGCTTACCCATAAGCTCACACCAAAAGGGGAGTAAGAGTCCTCTGTGTCTCCCATCAAACACCCACAAAAGGCCAAACAGGTAAAACTGACCAAATAATTATTGCTAAACCTGAAGTAAGTCAGAAACCCCTGGATGGGGATGGCTGGAATGCAGAGCAAGTTGCTGCTGCTGGTACCTGCTGCTGGCTGTCTCAAAAAGGCAAAGCTGTTATTTATGGTCCTTTATTCCTGTAGCATTTGATGTCTTTAATGCAGTCTTCCCACAGGAGTGTGATGAAGTGCTCTTACTTCCATTTCACATACGAGGAAAGAGAGACACAGTCTCCTATTCTCAAAAGGCACTTGAGTTCCTAATGCCCTTGGAAATCAGCTGTAGTGGAGCTCTGAAATACCTGGGAGAAGCACTCGTGCCCGAGGGGCCCATCCAGACTTGCCAATACTGCCAACTGAGACCTGCAGAGCCCTGGGATGTGCTGGATGGATGCCCTGGGGGCTGTGTCTGCCCAGGAGGGAGCAGCTCTCAGGGGCTGCTCTCTGCCCTGGGCCATCCCCAGGCACAGCTCACCCTTCCCACAGAGCCACCACTCCAGACAGGGACGTCCTGCTGAAGAAAAGCTGCATCTCAAGCACACAGAGCACCTGCAAACTCAGAGCAGGGAGGATGTGGGAGGTGGTTTGGAGCCCTTCCTTCTCCATGGCATATGTTCAGGAGGAATCCAAGGGATTATTCCCGTTCTACAGCAAGTGGAAGTATTTTGAAGGTCCTCTGACTCATACAGGGGAATCCCAGCTCTGCTCTTAACTTTTCAGTGGCCTTCAGCAAATTATTCTTCATCTTTATGTGTCCCCATCTGGAAGAGTCAGCGACTGGTGCTGGCCTCAGATTTGATGGATTAACTTGATACTAATTCCGCCGTGTCCAACAAGTCCAGAGCATTCCTTACTAATCAGCAGAAACTTATTAATTCTCATTATGACTGCTTCTCATGTCCTTTCTGATAAAGCTCACTGGGAGATACAATAGTTCTCCAGAACACAGGCAGAGTCCCTTGGAAAAATCCACAGGAAAAAACAATCGACCCACTTCTTTACAAAAATAACTTCATATCTCTATGGGAATTTGCCTCACATCAGATTTCCAGAGGAATTTTCCACTCACTCGATTTCTTAGCTTTTTCCCCACAGAGAAACTGCCTTTTAAACCCACATTTTCTGGGTAATTGGACTGAAAATGGGTTTTTCATGGCAGAGAATGGAGCTGTCTCCTCCATGGTTGCCAGCCCACACCCCAGAGACTCTTCACTTTGTCCCCTGAACATGAAGCTGACACCAGTCTTCCCAGTGGGTTGCCAGATGCAAACATCAGGGCTTCCCTGCCAGGACAGTGCCAGACAGGATCCCACATGGCAGAGTTCCTCAGGAAACCCCTTCCTGCAGAGCACCACAGCTGCTTGTGGTTGGGGTGCAGGGAAGGGTCTCCCACTCGTGGAGGTTGCTCCCCACCATGGAACAGCCTGTGTGTAAAGCAGCAAAGCAGTCCCAGGATGGAAGTTGTGCATCCAAGTCCAAATGCATCCAAACAGAGGCAATCCCCTTGCAGGGGCATTGGCAGGATGCAGGTGGTGTGTGGGGGTTTTTTTTTACATTCAAGAGAGAGAGGGAAGTGTGGGAAATGAATTTGTTGAGAACTCTCAAAGCCTGACACAAAGCCCACACAGTGTGGATCTCTGTGCAAACCTTGAGATAAGAAATGCTGACATAGAAATGCCATGGAATAGGACAGACATTGTTGAGAGAGAAACAGAACTAGAAACAAGTTTCAAAAGATAGCCTTACAAATAAGACTAGATAGTTTAGAGAAACAGAACTATGAAAAATACATTGTAATGAGACCCACAAGAAATAATTTTAGATAATTAGCTTTAAGGCATTTACAACATTGTGTGGCAAAAGCTGATAGGCCAAGTGATGCCAAAAACTGATGCCTTGTGAAGGGTGGCCTAGAACAGAGACTAGACAGAGTTAAAGAATAAAGTTGGGATTTATTAAGAGGCCTCAATGGATCTACCTTGGGCAGCACAACCCAAAATGGTCACAAAATGCACACCTGCTCACGGGGTCTCTCAGTTTTATAAGTTCTGCTCCATTTGCATCTTGGAGTAAATTGTCCAATTCCAGCTCCAGCCCATGCAGTCCCATCCTTCTTGTTTTTCTCTCTTCATTCCACGTTGTTTGTGCTCTTGGGCCTGAGATCTGGATCATTTGTCCTTGGTCCCCAGCTAGAGAAGGAATTGTTTTGTCTCCCTGCTCTGTGCAGAGAGCTCACCATCCCCTAATATGAAGCCCAGACCCACACACTGAAGCAGTTCAGAATCTGAAAAAAATATAAAAGCTAAAACCTGAGGCATCACAAGAAACACTTACAATGCATTGTAATTAGGAAATAGTTGGCTTCTGATTGTGATGGCATGAATTATAACATCTGTATTGTCTCACCTTCACATGAGACTGAAAATGGAATAAAAGTTTTTCAAAGGCCTCTCAGTTACCCCACCTCTGGGTCAGAAAAGGGCTTTATCTGACAGTGGTGGCTTCACACACAGGGAGCTCCCACCTCACCAGGATGCCTTGGCCTCGGATGGATGCAAGCTCTGCTACGTTTCAGAGCCTCCTTTCACAAGAACAGGAGTGTGACAGATGAGTAATGCCATGGTTGGCTCTCACAATTAAAGGGCAAATATCATGTATATATGTTAGGAGAAGTTTTATAGATTTGTAGTTATGTTTTACCCCCTTGTGTTGTTGGGTTTGGGACATTTGGGAGGGCTGGCTCATCACTGTGGCAGCACCTGACCTCCAGTCAAGGTGTCAGGGAGTGATCTCCAGCACTGGGCAGAGAAGGAGGAGTCGATGGACAGAACGTTGGGAGGGGCTAAAGGGTTAAAAGGGGAAACCTCCATTGTGTGGGTGAGCACATGGTGGGAAAGATCCTCTGCTCCCTGTGCTGTAATATTGTCTCTGTTCAGTCTTCTGTTGTATTTTGATAAGGTTTTAATAAACCTGTTATATATTTTGGAAGCAAGTATCATTTCTCACAGGAGCAAGGGGAGAAGGAGGTTGTTCAATTTTATTTTTTTTGGGAGGAGGGAGAGCGGGGGGCGGGGGAGAGCAGTTTGTTTTTTTTTTTTTAAGCCTGGCTAGCATTTTGACTTTGAGCTGCTTGGAGCAGCTACATCTCTTGCTATGCATATTCATGATAGCCACATCCTTGCTGACACATCAGTCACCTTTGGAGCTAAAACAATGAACCACTACCACGTGTGATACTAAGGGCTCCCACCCCTGCCTGCTCAGGCACCACCACAAGCACTTTCAAAGCCAAGAGGGCACCTTTCCATACCAGAGAGGGAGTTTTTAGTTTGACCCTCCAAAATAAAAAACATAAGCAAGACAATAACCCCACACATTTCTTTTTGATCTTCCGGTGGAAAAAGACCCTGAAAATTGTATTTTTGGTAAAACATTTAGAGCAATTCTGTAGTTCTTTAATGCCTCAAAAAAGTGCACAAGAACTCAAAAAATTATTGATAGGAAAATCTGATGTTTCACTTTTATTAATTAGTTTCCCTTCAGCTACCAGATTCAGACCTCAGTCTGAATCCATGGATACACAAAAGTTTCTTCCTTTTTGCACAGAAGTATTACTGAAAATTAATTTTGATTTGGAGTCCAAGTCCTTGGGCAAAGCAATAAGCCCAAATTTCAAAAGGAGGAAACAACTAAAATCTCTATTTCCTTGAGAAAAATAAAATCTTAACAAGTCTCCAGATGATATCACACATCAAAATCTGTCAGAAATTGCTTTCTGAAAGAAAAGATTACTCAATTTATCAAATAAGTTGTAAATTCATACATCTGGCATGGGCAAGACTCAAGGGGGTTGCATGAATTATAACAAAGGGCTCTGGCTCCTCCCTGCCCATTTCATTTGAAAGAAATAAATGTCAGGAGAAAGTGGCCTGAAATGTCTTTTGGAATAAGATGTGATTCCCCATAATGAATGGAGGATTTGGTCCCTAAGGCAGTTTGGCAGGACAGTGGCAGCAGCTTTGGCCTGTGGAGCTGCTCCCTGGAGCAGCACAGCCCCCTGCAGCCTCCTGCACCTCTGTCCTCTCTCCGACATGGTGTAGGAGACCCTTATCCTTCCCTTACTCTGCTGCCTCCATGCCCTGCCCCTCACCAGTGTCCAAAGGCAGGGACCCTGCAGGTCAGGGAAGAGGCTGCAGGGGTGGCATCTGATGCCAGAATCTCCTTTCCAGCAGCAGGTGCTCCCTCCCCCAGGGAGCAGTGTAGCAGGCACAGGGCCTGCAGAGCCCTGGCGGCCAGCAGCCTTAGATAGGAAATGCTGACTGGACAAAAGAAACCCCTCTTCCATCCAGACCCTCTCTTATTTGTCTGTAAGGCTATAGGCTACTTTCCCTTTGACCCTTGCTGTTGGACAATTTCCAATCCCCCTACACCCTATATAAAGAGCTACTTTTGCCCAGTTTGTCAGGAGAGCTGTCACTGGAACCCTTCGCAGAAGACACGAATAAAGGAAATCTATGGAACTCCAAACAGCCTTCCTCTCTCTCCTGTGTCTGCTTCTGCAGCCCCTAGCAAGATAAGAGCTGATATTCACTAAAGAGCTAAATCATTTAAGAGCTGACACAAGGGCTGAAATCACTGAACTGCTTGCTAGGGCTGCCTGTGCTGGGAGCTGCTGGGGTCTCATACAGGCAGTGCTTATCAAGTTCTGAGCTATCCAAACACTGCTGCAGCAGCTGGGGGGCAAGTCTCACCCCCACAGGGCACTGCAGTAGAGCAGTGCACAACAAAACCAACAACACCCTCCAGAAACTCCCTGGAAGTGTTCTGGGGCAGATGGATGTGGCTGGGCCAGTGGAAGGTGACCCTGCCATGGCAGGGCATGGAACCAGATCAGCTTTAATGCCCATTCCCACCCAAAGCAGTCTGAGATTCCGTGATATTTCCCTATAACCTGAGCAATCTGCTGCCACACTGATGCCAGCACTGAGAGGGAGGGATGGTGTGGCTGATGGGGCAGGAGGAGACCCCAGCATGGGCAGATTCCTGGTCTTGCTGCCTCCAGACAGTTCAGGGTGCTGCTGTTTTGTGGGCTGCCAGGAGGTGGATTCTCCCCAAAATGCCAGCCCTTGCCAAACCCCCTTCCCATGCCTGGTGGGCTGTTTTCATTCACAGACTCACTGTAGCAGCAGTATTTTGCCTGGAACTCAATGCACAGGCATGCCAATCATGTGTCTGAAGAGACATTTAAGTTGTGAGCTGCAGTCTTTCTTAGCTGAAAGCACACCAGTGCACCCATAAAAGCAATATAATCTCAGGAGCAGAGGGAATGCTGCTGGAAGGATTGGTTTGAGCCAGGCTGATTCCTGCTCTATTTTCTCAGGAAAAATCTCCAAGACAACTGCCAAGAACCAGAACCACTGATCTGGCTGCTGGGCTCAGCCTGGCTGTCACCAGGGGTCTTCTGGGTGCCCTCACTGTCACAAGCACTTCTCTGGCTCTGCTCAGTGCTGCCTGAGCCTGGGAGGCTGTGTCCTGCCTGTCCTTAGATCCACCAGCTGTACATCTGTGTAAAGCACAGCTTTGGGAATCCAAGGCCTGAGTTCAGTTCTGGTCCTGAGACAATCTCTCTGCATAACCCTTGGCAGGAGAGTGGATACCAGTGAACTCCACATTCTGTGAAATGGGGAGCACACTGCTTTGTCTGTTCAGACTGCCAGCTCAGTGACCCAGACACTGGGCAGATGGGCACACACTGGCTGAGGACCCTTTAAATGTTACTGCCACACAACTGAACATTATGCAGTTAATTATTGGGAGCAGCAAATGGATATTTGGAAGCTGTGAGTTAGCATCCAATGGCATTTAGGAGTAGTAATGCTCATTTCAGGCTAGATAGATGGGGCACAAGGACACCTCAAAATGAGTTGGGAAAGCCACAGGACCCACACTCACATCTGCAGGAACTCACACAACTCCTCTGAACACACAACTTACTCCAAGATGAGAATCTGAATCAGAACTGCATTTTTCCCAGATGATAACATTTGGATGAGAGCACAAACAGCTCAATCACTAAAAGCCTGAAACAAACATCCTCTGTCCTGTGGTGGATAAAGTATTTTTGTTCTTCAGCATTTGGGGTGGCTCGGGAGCACTGGTGGGGAACCAAAGCCCCTAAGTCTAGACAAGGGAAATAAATCTACAGCTTGTCAAGATAAAGAAAAAAGGTGTATTTGTTTTCTGAATTAATAAAGTTCAGTTTAATCTCTGTTCCACTAGGCTGCAACTCCACAGAGTGTGGTGAATTCTTGCAATGGGAGCAGAGGGTATCCTGCAGGCCCCAAAGCTGTACTTCTGCATGAATTAACAAAAACTCAGTGTTCTGTGCAAACCTCATCTGACTGTAAGCTGAGCTTCCTAATTGACAAGGCACTTTTTTCTTCAATTAGAGAACCTTCAGAATTCAGCTCTTGAGCCTTCATTCTGAATGACAATATGCCCCATTTCCATCATAAATCTAGCCCAGGTGCCACACTGTCTCTGCTCTACATTAAACCATGGGCTGTGGTGATGAGGGGAGTGGGATGGCCTAGGAAGAGTTGGGTTTCAGCATTACCAACACTCAAGGTTTGTCCCAGCTTTCTGCCCACAGGCAGCTCTAAATCTTCTTTGGTCAACCACGCACACCCAAGTATCCCACCCCCAGCTTCTCCTTCTCCCAAGTACACTGGAAGCATAAACATTCCCAGCTTCAGATGAAAAACCTACTCACTGAACTCACCTAAAGATATTTATGTTGACCTAATTGTGCCTTGCAGGAGGCAGTGTGATGACATCTCACTGCACACACCTCCTGGACTACACCACACATCCTCCAGAGCAGCAGCACTGGCAACAACAAACAATAATAAATAACAGAGATTTCAGAATTCTGCAGGACCTAAATGCATTTTAGGTGCTCCTATTGGTAGAAAATGCAGTCATTAGTTTGATCACTCTTTTGGGGTTTGGACGAAAAAGGCTGGTAAAGAAAATGTACCATCACCTGCAAGCTGAGCAACCCACATGGATTTGTTCTTCCTCTTCCTACTCATCCCAGCCCTGCACTAGTAAAGCAGCCTAGGGTAAAATCAGGAGAGCAGGATACTTGGGAGAGAGAAGCAGACCAAGATCTCCTGTCCTCTCCTGAGGATGAAGGAAAACTTTCTGCTATACCTGAGAAAGTGCAGGAGGCAATGTTGGAAATACATTGGAAATGGGGGTGTGCGTTCTGTTGCCATCTGTCAGAGCTGGGGCAGTTCTCTGCTGCTCACTGAGCAGTTTCCTTTATCTCTCCCACAGCCCATCCTCCCTCCAGGAGATCTCTGCTGTCCATGGCCACTGAGTGTCCCTGCATGGCTGATCAAATTCCATCATCCCACTGGGAGAGGCTCTGCCCAGGGGAGGAGCCAAGCATTCCTACCTGGATCCAATCTGACTTTGGGAACACCCCAGCAGCCTTTGCCCCCTGCATTCCCAGAGGAGCAGCTTTCTTCTGCCCTGCATTCCCAGAGGGAGCCCAGGCCCATCTCCAGCAGCCCTGGAGCTTCAGAGGAAAACTCCCCCCTTGTCCAGGATCCCTGCTCCAGCAGAGCCACAGCTGGCACTGCAGGAGGGCTGCAGCCACCATGGGATGGCCCTGCTGCCACCAGCCTGACCCACAGGGGGTCAGCTCTATTCTGACTCTGGCAGTGGTTTGTTTTTGTTTGTTTGCACTATTGCATTTGTATTTTTAGTTTTCCTAATAAAGAATTCTTCTTCCTATTCCCATATCTTTGCCTGAGAGCCCCTTAATTTCAAAACTATAATAATTGGGAGAAAGGGGGTTTACATTCTCCATTTCAGGGAAGGCTTCTGCCTTTCTTTAGCAGACACCTGTCTGTTCAAACCAAGACAGGGAAGGACTGGTCTCAGGCCATGTATGAGATGGGAGTACTGAAGGGAAATGGTTGTGAAAGCAGAAAGATTTGTGTCCTTAAAAAATTGTGAAACTCATTATTTTTGTCCACGTGGTCTCTGAGTGGCATTACTGTGCATTATGCTGTGTAAAGAATGAGGTGCTCTTCACACTGGCTATTGAGATATTCCAGGCTACCAAGGCCTTGTCTGAAGCTATTTTAGTTTTTGTCAGAGGAAACCAATGCCTTTTCAACAAACAGAGAAAAATAAAAAGAGTCTTTTCTCTCTGCCATTGTTACTAGCAATGACAAAGCTGCTCCAGGATGGATCCACAGGCACTATACACAGGATCAGGTCATTGCCTTCAAAGCCTAACTAGTTTATGCCAGCTTGGGACTTGTCCCTGTGTATTCAAGCCCACTTCAGCTCTCTCCACATTCTCCCTTGCTATTAACTCTGCTGAGCTGTGGCCTATATCACTGTTTGCTCTGATTTTTCTTGATACACCCTCTCTCTGACCTCTTTTGGAAGAGCTGGTAACAGCTTGCCTCATTGAAAGTGGATTGTTTCCTTCCCATCAACTGAGAAGCAAGGTCAAGATCCAGCTGCTACCAGCTGATAGCTTTAAAACAGTAACTTTTGGTGGAGACCAAAGCAATCTGCTCCAAGCTCTTCTTTGGGGAGAGGTGTGAGGAGTGGGTTGACAAAGAGTCTTTACACCTTCTTCTCAGAGCAGGCAGCCAGCTTTGGTGACAAACTGGGGCAAATAAAGTGGTGGTAGAAGAGATCACAGGGTTGATCACAGAGAGCACTCAGGCAGTGTCCTGGTTCCCACAACAACTGAGCCAAGAAAACATTTCTTCAGAGACTAAATGCTTCACTTTTGTGAGAAACAAACAAACAAACAAACCCAGTTAAAAATCTATGTACGAAACAAGCATTGTCCCACCACTGTATTTTGTTACTTTGCTACTGAGAAAGGCTGGTGAGGCTGGGGGAGCAGGAGATGGGCTGCACAGAGCCCTGCACGTTGCTGGTTTCCAACACAATGAAGATAGAGGTGGGCAAAGTGGATAAAACACATATTAGCTTATGATGTGACCAAATTCCACTTTCAGAGACTTAGGTAATTATGCTTTAACAGAAGTGTAAACAAACCCAGACAAACCAAAAACTCAGGTGGAACCCCCTGTGTAGCAATGCATCTGAACAGCTCAGACTGCAGTGTGCCCCAGCCATTTCCCTTGTAACTGTTCTTATCAGGATTTTCTCAGGGCTCTTTGGGATTCATCAAGGTTACTAAGACATAAGCCATGCTAAAATATGAAAGAAGAAGCCAAGAAACCAAATTCCAAGACCACAAGAAAGAGATAACAGAGAGCTGTGAGCCACCTGGGCTGTAACCAGTCACATATTCTGAGAGGTGCATGCAGAGCACGTGGACAAGCAAAGGCACCAGTAAGAAATGAGTGATCAGTATGTGCAGTAGGGTTAGAATGTATAAATAAGTGCTTAATATAAACAATAAACAGCTTCTGCTTAATCATATTGGTCAGTTGTCCAGCAGTCCTGAATTTCCCACACCCCCTGGCCCAGGACAAGCTCAGCAGAGCTGTGGTCAAAACCTAGAGGCCATCAGGCTGCTGAGGGACAGCCCAGGCTTTCTCAAACCGTTTTGCCCAGCAGGCACCAGACACTATGTGACTGGTAGGATCTCCTCAGGCAGCACCCACGTGGCCTTCACAGTGCCAGGACACATTCCACACCGTGGGATGGCACCAAGGGCTGCCTGTTTGCCCTTCACTGCTCCCCACTGAAGCTGTCCCCCCACGACCCTCCCAGCAGCTGCATCTGGTGTGGGTTGAGGCACCCTCCCCTTCCCCACCAGCACCTGCTCAGGTGCTCAGCTGCCTCCTGCTCCCTCCAGCCCTGGAACAGAGCCCCCAGGCTTCTCTGGGGTGTCTGTGGGGAATAAAGCTAAAGGGATTTGGGCCCTCAGCATGAGGTGTGATGAGCATGTCTCTCATCAAGTCCCTCTCTGAAGGGTTTTGTTCACTGGTCCTATAGCCTCAACTTGAAACATTGCCTCCTGAGCTGCTGCTGAAAGCCAGCTGTCTACCATTTATACTGTTAATTCATTAAAACCAGTTCTTTATCCTCTCAGGAAATAACGGCAGTCCTGCTCACTGGCAGACAATAACATCGGAGGGCTGCAATCGCTGACAATATCAATTATTTCGTTTTCTGCCAATTCCTATTAGACTTTCCAGGCTAGAGAATTTACACTGTGTTATTGAATTAAAAAACAGCTAAAAGCTTTAGGGAATCCAAACTAATTAGCCAGCATTTGTAAACCCCTTTGTTCATGGTAATTTGTTTACAAGAGTAGCTCAACCTTTTAATTATGGGCACACTCACAGGCCCATGTACTATTACAGGCAGCTTTTTTTTTTGTTTGGTGCAAGAAGGGCAAAGATGCAGAGGCTAATTTTACTTTAATGAATTGTGATGACCCCACTTGGCACTGGATGACCCTAAAATGTAAGTGTGTCTATAATTATAACTAAGAAAAAAGCCACTCTAGATGCTTTGAGTGGGCCAGAAATTATCAGCATCCAACAGCGTTGGCAATTCAAGTCCAGAGCCCTGCCTCTCACTCCCTCTCCAGCCTCTGTTACAGATCTCATCTCAAGGCAGTGCTTCACCTTCTTGCCTATTCCAATCTATTTGGTTTAACTCCTTCTGCTTTAGGCTTGAAAGATGAATGGTTTAGATATTCTAGAACAGGTCACACCCTCACTTGTGATGACAACCCTGGCATGACAGCTTGGCAGGTTGTCCTCTCTCTCTGTGCAGTCATTTGTCATGACAAACCACGATCCTGCTCCCCAAACCATGAACATCACCAATGTTTTACATGTCTTTTCCCTTTAGCATGGAAGTCAGGGTTTAGTTTTAGAAGAAATGCTTACTAAGTTCTGATTGATAGAGGATTTTTAGTCCATTAAACAGCAAGCTGTAGCAAACTGTTTGCTTTCTCTTTTGATGGCTTTAGCAGGCTGAGCTCTGGGGTAGAGCTGTTCTGTGGGAGCTGGGCAGAAGTGTTTGGGCTGAGGTCTCAGGAGCAGGAGGTTTCCTGCCTGCAGTCTGTGACCATCTCTCCTTATGCAGCAATGCGTGGACATATAAATAAGAGAAACAGCCAGTGTTTCCCCACTGTGTCTGGTTTCTTCACTGAAAAGCTGTGCAAGGCTACTCAAAATCAACTGTGAAAATCTTGGTATGTGCCTTGACATTGAACAGAAATTCTGAATATGTTCACTTCTGAGGTAAGGGGTGGCAAAGAAGGGAATGAAAATGAAGTGATATGTTTCTCAATGAGGGAACGTGCAGCAGATTACAGGAAAATTGGAATGCAAAGATTGCAATAAAGTTCCTGCTTTATTGTGAATAGTTCCAGGAAACTTGTTCAGATAAAATCTATATCTGTATTTTTTTAAATGTATAAAACTTAATTTAAGGGGGGAAAATGCTAATAAAATGTTTAAAACTGCTTCATCACTGATAGGTACACAGTGTATTGGGCACCCATCAGTCTGATCTAACAGATAGAATCTTAGCCCATGGGATCAGTGTGAGTGAAAAGCAATCTTTCCACTCATCCCCTGGGTGGGACGTGGCCCCATGGCAATTGCAGACACACAGCACAGGGCACAGGGATCCTGTGGACAGCAGGGTCTAACCAGAGCACACCACTGTTTTCTCCCAGTCCCTGTCACTGGTTTTGCTGGGCCCTTGGCCAGGTTACTTTTACCCTCTGTTGCTCTGTTTTCCAACCTGGAAACTGTTCCCAGCTCATCTTCCATCCTCCCCTCATGTCACGGCGGGCGCTGTTCAGGGTGCCACGACCTTCCCAAAGATGTGTCTGGAAAAAGACACCTCGGGGGCACAGGCAGGTCTGTGCTCACACAGGGTGATTTCAGCTCCTCTGGGATCTGGGTGATGCAGAAGGAGAGAGAGGATCTGCATGTGGGGTGCCAAGGAGAGCTTTATTGGATTTCTTCCCCAGGAGGATCCAGGGACCAAGAGCCACTCAGCTGGACAAGCTGTATAAATGGATCTTGAGTGGTGGGGCAGAACACCAGGGCCAATGGGATACACAAAATCTGCATCTCACAGCAAAGCCTGCTGGGAGAAGCATTTTTCCTCACCCTAACAAGGGTGGTTATCCTTGAGGGGTTTTCCCTCCAGGGGAGGGGTGTGAGCTCTTTCCCTGCTGGCCCAGCAGCTAAAACACCCCAGCCCTGGCACTGTTCAAGGTCAGGTTGGACAGGGCTTGGAGCAAGCTGATCCACTGGAAGGTGTCCCTGCCCACAGCAAGGGGTGGAATGAGATGAGTTTTAGGTTCCCTTCCAACCCAAACCATTCGGAGATGATTCTGTGACTCTGTCTCCCGGGCTCTCTGGCTCTGCATGGATATTACAGAGCTCCCTGGCTCTGGGTCTCATCTGACAACATCACATTTAGCTTTACTTTAAGGGCAGCCAAACGTCATGTTTAGCTAGAGCAGCTGATTTAATCTCTTTAGGAATTTTTTTATGAGGCTCAAATAGCATCCATAAAAATGGAGATGGGCACAAGTGTCCCTCAGACATCCAGGTCTTCCGGACCACGTTTAGTTAAAATATCATTAACTGTGCAGCATGTTTGACAAGAATGTATGACAGCACCAGCCATATGGAAAGCATAAATATTAAATACTGTATATTGCAGCCATTTGCAAGAAACTGCATTAATCCCTTGAAGGTTAATGAGAATTATTCATGTGCATCTGAGGGAGAGAAGTACTTCACTTTAGAAATTGAACAGCTTGACATGCCTGATTTTTCACTTACCAATAAATATGAAAATGGAATATGGATGGACATCTTAGCATTGTGCCTGGATGAGAGGCTCATTGAGCAACTCAGAGGTTTGTTTTTTCAAATCAATATTTTACATCATTAATATTTTCAGTTCCAGGAATCAGTGGAACAATAAATCTTGCCTGATCACAGATGGTTTGCCACTGTGTAGATATTCCTGCAAGAGGAGAAACAAATGTCAAGGAGTCAAGACAACCCTGATTTGTTTAGTTAAGTCCTGAGAGTAAAAAGGAGAGATCAATACCTGTGTAGGGCCTGCTGAGAGACCCAGGAAAAGAAGGAAAAGAGAAATGAGGCAGAATTATCCTTGATGGGCAAGATCTATCACTGACATCATGGAGACCACTCTATTCACATGTTTGAAGTGTCTCACCAGAAAATATGGACAGATATTTAAAAAGAGTTTCAGTGAGTAATAGATGTGGGTTTTTTGCAGTAATCCCTCTTGAAATTGTTTCAAATTGTTTTGAAACAGCTTTGTTATGGCCTGTTTTTACATGAGCCACCTGCATCAGCAGAGTTATTAAAAACTCAAAATGATAAAATTTATCTGAATTGATGAAAATCACTTGATGTCAGTGAAATCTTCATGCTGCTTTGCAAGGAGCCATTTCTAGAGATGGCTAAAATTTGTGGATAATTTTCTTTTAATTAAAGTGTGGGTTTGTTGGTGTTTTTTTCAACAGCATCCTTCATAATGAAAATTCTTTCCCTTTCTTTTTCTCCCACCTTGTACTTTTTTCATAATACAGTCACTATATTCATACTGCACACTTTGGCAAATCCCAGTCATGACACCTGCATGGTTCATGGTAACTAGAAGAATTTAGTCCATCCTAGCCATGAACATCATCCTATGGAAAACTGGGACATTTAGCTGTCTCAGCAAAGAGAAAACCATACTGTGATTAGAAATCACACCTTCCAGAGCCTTCAGAGAAGCTTCCAGAACAGACTTTCAGCTGATGTGAATGACAGGAGCTCCCAGTGGGGAGCAGTGGGGCTGGACTGATTTCCATCAGCAGAAGATTTAGCTTTGCATTTGCTCCCTTCAGTGCTAAATGCTCGTGCTCCAAGCTCATTCCTGCTCAGCCTGAAATAGGTAGGGAAACAGCTGGAAAATACAGGGAGCTGCCAAAGGCACCAGGTCTGCAGAAGCTCCTTTGTCATGGTAGACACATAGACAATACAAAGCAACACAGTCCATTTTCATAAGGTTTCAAACTGGTTTTATTCTAGCATGCATGCTTTTTATACATTCTTACAAAGCTCATAAGTTTACATTTCACTCATTGGTCATGAGAGACAAACAAAGTACTCATTGGAACAGGCAGTTGCAGGTTTACCTTACTTATCCTTCTTTCTTGCTTGGTTTCTGTGTCAATGACCTTGGTAGGAAATTCTTTCAGGGGTAAACATGGATCCTCTTATCAAACTTCTCTCTGGCTCACAGAAGTCACTGTAAAACCTCTTCCACACTCCTTGGGAAGCAAAGCCTGTCCGCCTGAGGAGGGAGGATGCAGCTCCACCTTGCCTGATCCCAGCTGAGCCCCCAGCCCTGGCTCTCTGGGGCTGCTTTGGACAGGGCAGCTCCCACTGAGGGCTGCAGCAGGGCAGAGTGGGGCAGGGAGAGCTGATGTGCTGGAGGACAGTGTGGCTGAAGCTGCTCCAGGGGCTGATGGTGACCAGGGCACCCTAGAAACTGGGCCAGGGGAAGGAGAGGGAGCTGTCAGCTCAGGCACAGTGCTCTGTCTCTGCACAAAGAGTGCTGGCAGATGTGTCAGGGCATCCCTTCACACGGGCTTTTCCTTCTCAGATGTCTGGGTTCCAGTTCTAGAGCTGCAAACATGGCTTATGTGAAACAAGTCCAGAGTGCCAGCAGCCAGACATCCCCCTGCAGCACATTGCAAGTGATGGGAAGCTACTGGGAGAAATCCTGTGCTACTGGGCACATCCTGCCCTATTTTCTGTGCCAGAGCAGCCCTGTGCTGGTGTGCAGTGATGCATGTGGACCAGGAGATTTGCACATACAGCCAGCTCCTGGTCCCACAGAAACCTCACTGAATGACATGGGATCCACATGCAAACTCATCATTGTGGTTATCTGTACCAGTGACAGTTATCAGCAGCTGGACTTCTGTTGCCCTGTTCTTTTGAGATTTTCTAAGCCTTCAATGTTTACATTCTTGTAATGGAGTTTCTCACACACTTTCATGTAAATAATGATTGTATTTTTCTGTGCAGGAGGAGAATTTTGATGGACTGTTAGTTTGACCAGTGTGGTTGGAGAGGTGGCAATGTCATCCTCCAATCCACTGTCACTTTTGGAATTCTATAAATGTTGAGGTCTGAAAAATAAAGCTCTCTTTTCCTGTTCCTGTTCGGATGCTGGAACAATGTGTGTGAGTTGTGTTATTTTGTGTCATAGCAGTGATAGACTTCCAAGGAATTAATGCACTTGATTCCTCTTGCACTGTGTCCAAGGCCAGAAAAGCAGCTGAGGGAGAGTGGTTTGTATCAGAGGTATATTTATGAGCAGCTTCTAAAGGGTTAGGTAAAGGGTGTTTGGATAAGTAGCTGATCAATTTGCACAGATTATTATGAGACCAGCAGAGGCACAGGCTGCTTATGAATGCCTGAGTGTCAGCTCCCATTATGCACATAACATTTGATACATGTATTAGTCACCTCTGTAACAGCTATCACTAAGCATTTATAACAACAGCATCTATGTGGATCTCCTTACAAAGTCAGTGAATCCATGAGACTGGGACTCACTGACCCCAAAACAGGCTGCTGAGGAGGAATCAGGTAGGAAGTCTCTCCCTTGTCCATGAGTGTCTCATTGCCCAGAAATCTGGCAACCTGTGAACTCCAGCAGCAGAATTTTGCTCTTTTTTCATTGTCAGACACAGCACACAAGCACTGTCAGATCGTGGGAAGGAAAACACAGCTGGTGATTCTGAACTATGTTATGTTTTTATTCTGAGTCATTTACCACCTCCTTTAAATAATCCCTGAAGCCTCCACAGGGATTTCCTTTTACAGCATCAGATTGCTCTGATCTGTGTCTGTCTCTGGCCTTTTCCTTCTGCATTTCAATTTCTATTCTGGGCTGGCTTCGCTTGAGGAGAGGATGGGCTCAGAGTCATTCAGAGGAACATTTTAAGGCTCTGAGGATGATCACGACTGATGTAAAGCACAGCAGATCCAGTGGCTTTGGAGAAGCCTTGCACAGTTACACCAGTGGTGCATCTTCAGCTTGCAAAGTTGCTCTGATACTGCCTTCCCAACAAAACACAAAGCACAGCTTGGCTGGGCAGGAAATGTCCCATTTCCAAGCCATGGCATGGCACACTTTGGGGTTTGGCCACATGTAGCTAGAACATAATTCCATTCTCCTTTGAGCAAAGGAGAACAACACCTTGAATATTGAAGATGATTTTCTAAAAATAAATTGGGTGTAAAAGTGTACATCTACTCACTGAAATTCTGTCAGAGTATGTTGTTGCACTGCAGCTGCCAGCACTGCTCTGTGCCACAGGCTTCCCATTGTATTTGGCTGCATTCAACAGCCAGGTTCTCCCTACTGATGGAAAAATACCATTCAGACAGAGTGCCAATAGTCTACAATGTTAAAAAGGGGAATATCTCACTTTTTTCTTTGTGCAGCTGTGGATGGTTTGGGATGTCAATGACCTTAACAACAAGGCTTAAAGTACAATCACACAGGAGTGCTGTAAAGGCATTGCACATGAGACACACGAGCCCTTACTGCATCCTGCTTTACCCTGTGCTGTGGTGCTCCAAGAAGCCAGCAGACAAGACTTGCTGTTCAAGACTTTCATCTGGAAACCAACAGATAGGAGGAAAACCAACAAGAAATGGAAGTAAAGCCAATCTTATTCTGCTTTACTGCACTATATTTGCTTAACAAGGTTCACAAGATACCCTACCATGAACTGCAAGGTCAGGGGCAACTTTGGGAGTATATGAATTTTCCACAGCTGTTTAATAGCTGTGCTGAGAATAACCTGCCCAGGAAATGTTGTGTCCTCTCTGGCAGAAAGGGAGAAAACAGAAAGTCATTGAATCCTTCAGCCCCTCACTGGCCTTTGGACAGGCTGCCCAGTGTGACCACAAAGGTCAGAGCTGGACCTTCCCTGGGAGGGGCAGCAGTGTCTCCCATCAGTTTTGGTGTCTATACCCCAAATTTTCCAGATGCTTATGATGCCTTGAGAAGGCTGACCTAGAACAGGGGCTAGACAGAGTTAAAGAATAAAGTAGGGATTTATTAGGAGGCCTCAATGGATCCACCTTGGGCAGCACAAGAGCCCAGCCAGGCCTACATCCCAGGTGAACCCAAAATGGCCACAAAATGCCCAACCTGTCACGGGGTCTCTCACTTTTATAAGTTCTGCTCCATTTGCATCTTGGAGTTAATTGTCCAATTCCAGCTCCAGCCCATGCAGTCCCATCCTTCTTGTTTTTCTCTCTTCAGCCCATGTTGTTTGTGCTCTTGGGCCTGAGATCTGGATCATTTGTCCTTGGTCCCCAGCTATGGAAGGAATTGTTTTGTCTCCCTACTCTGTGCAGAGAGCTCACCATCCCCTAATATGAAGCCCAGACCCACACACTGAAGCAGCACAGAATGTGAAAAATATAAAAGCTAAAACCTGAGGCATCCATTAAAGCTTTAATTTCAATCTGTGGAGAACAGAAGAACAAGAACTTATGTGGATAAAATTCAAGAAAGCACAACTCTGCTTTTCTCCAGGAGCCATTCCATGTGCTGCTCACAGCCTTTTACACAAGCAAAGCAATTCCTTAGAGCAAATCAGCTTCTTCTTAATGAAGACTTGTTCTTTCAGTAAGCCAGTGCTTTTGGTGGGGAGATTTAATAAACTTCATTCTTCTTCCTCTCATTTTGATAAGTAAATTTAATTTTACTCATATTATTAATAGTATTAAGCACCTCTTGAAAATGTATAATAGGCAATCTGAATCAGTTTGTTCAGTATGAAAATCCTCTTTTGTGATACAGTATTTGGGTAAATGGAAAATATTCAGTCCCTCACAAATGGATGTTGAGACAGAGAGAAGACACACCCAGAAGGTAATTCCAACCCTTAGGAGGGGGACAACAGCAGAACCACTCATTTCTATTATTGCTGACATTTCCTTTGCCTCCAAAAAGGGAACTACTGAAAAAAAAAAATGCTGTGTCCTGAATTCACAGATGTTAAATATGATTTGCAAGCACTTCTGCCCTGCCTCTGTCTGAGCTAGGGAGGGGTCCCCTCAAAGCCCACAGTTCCCCACTCCCACAGCCCAGGTACAGGCTGTGGCTGCCACACCCCTGTCCTCCCAACACAGCAGTAAACTGCAAAAAATGATGCATTTGGTGTTAGAGCACAATGTTCTGTGCTTTCTCACACTGCAAAGCATTCAATCTGATATGGGACTGTGCAAGGCAGGCACAGAACATCAGCACCACACCTCCACCTTTGCTCTGCCCAGATAACCCAAAAATGGTCCCTGCCACCTACCCACAGTCTCCAGCATACATTTTTCCCTGGCAAGTGTTTTTTGGGCCATCACACCTGCAGATCACCAGTCAGTGCATTCCTCAGGCTGGCAGCCAGAATAAGGCTGAATGTGTTAATGAGAGGGAATATTCTCCTTATGCAAAAGGTGAATCAGGGAGATAAATTCAAAAGCTTTCTGTGCCATTACTATAGGCAAGTGCTACAAAGTTTAATCAGGTCTTTAGAGAACTTAAAAAGCTATGGAAACTAGTCTAAAATAGGCTGTTTCCTACAGAGAAGCTGCCCTTTCCTGTGATGCCTTCCAGTCTGGCCCGAGTGCCTGGCTGTCTAAAGATTCTGCACAACTCTTACAAAGGAGCAATTTTATCCCCATTTTGACAATGCATTAGTATAATGGCTTGATCAGCAGATAATCTCCTTTTACAGAACAATAATATTTACAAAGCCTAAAAAAGTAATTTTCTCCCTCCCTCGCTGACCTAACTATCTCCTGGAGTTTCAGAAATAACCAAAGGCTTTTCAGTCACTTTGTATGTATGAACAATGGAGACTCTGAATGTATCACTTCTTCCCTCTTCAGAGAGACTTTTCAACAGAACACCCTTCATTTCTTGCAGACATTCTCTTTTCTCTAAGCATTACTGACACAGTTGTTGTTCTCCTTACCTCGCCTGTACTAGTCATGCCTTACTGGCTCATTTGGTCCAAACATGATAAATCAATTTCCATCCAATTAGGCTACGCCTGAAGAATTAATTTGATACACTTTAGACTGTAGTATTTTGTATGTTCCTAAACGCAATTAGAAAACTTTAATTTAATCTTACATGCCCAATATGATCAGCTGGTACATAAGACAACCCAGTTGCAGCTTGTTCAGCATGCAATTGTAGTTGTAATTGATTAAAATTGTTTTTGCAAGTGTGTCTTGATGTCATGGATGACTTGATTTGCTTTGGGTCTTACTCCTGCAAGCACACAGCCACATCAGAAACCTTCTCTGTGTGAGCAGTTCATCAAAATGTGCAGCATTTAGGAGATGAGATAGGCAGGGACAGGGCTTGCTGCCCCAAAGTTGTGATTCTCTCCTCCAACAGTGATTCTGTGGTCAGAGATGTGAAGACAAGAGGGTAAAGAAGACGAATTTTCAAAAAAATAAAAATGCTTAGGCTGACATGCACAGCAGGGAGGATCCATCCTCCATAGCTTCAAAACCCAACCCAATTCTGGGCTTAGTGACCTGCTCACACTCAGTGCTCCAGTTTGCAATTCTCTTTGTTTATGGTAACAGCTCAGGGTGACTCTAAACACAGCCTGGCTGTTCTGTGAGGTCAAAGGGGATCCCACCAGTCCATGCCCTTGACCCCACAGTGGTGCTCAGGCCTTTGAAGGGCTGTGAGTGATGGATAAAGGAGAGGTTAATGCTTCCATCAGCCTGCCCAGGTGGGCTCTGGCAGGGGAGGGGACCCCAGCTCAGCTCTGGCTCCAGGCAGGGCTGCTACTGCCTCTGTCTGTTCACCATCCCATGGCAAGGGCAGATATGGTCCTCAGCACTTCTGTCACCTCACCCTGGCTAATTCTGGGGCTGAAAATTCATCATGGAAATCCCACTCCATCACCCAGCAATGCATCTCAAGAAAACAAGCTCTAATTTCACCAGAGACTTGGCTATCTTTGTGTGTCCAGAAATCCATCTGGGCTTCTGTCCTAGAGGCTTATCCAAATCTGGTCCCAGGTAACCAGACACTATTATAATTGGATCTAACTTAGGATCTAGCAGTTCCTTAAAAGATTTGGGAGGATATTTCCCTCCTGGAAAATATTTTGCAATAAAAAGCTGTTTTGATTGAAAGATTTCTTTGAAATCTTTCAATAGCAAAACAGCTGTCTAGCTCTGCCAAAACTGACTGGAACAAAACCCTACTGTTCCTTATTTTCAGAAGTAGACTACAATGTGAAGGTTGACTGTAACTGGACATGACAGAATCCTAATGCCTTCAATTCTCCTCACCCACTTCTGTGAAGTGTTTATATTTGAAATCATGGTGAGTTAACATGAGTTAAAGGCACATGCTCTCGTCTCTCCGTATGTAAGAAATGGATTGTTCCCTGGGTAATACCAGGGCTTGTCAAAAATATATAACATAAATACTGATTTTTCACAGCTTGTAGTTCTCACTGTGTCAGTAGGTAAGAGGTAAGAGAATTTCAGAGAGGTGGGGAAAACAATCTGAAGATACAAGATGGAACAATTTTGTGCCATGTAAGATACAGGGCCTATACGTTTGTTTCTGATTTGTTTCCTCTCTTTTGTTAAGAACAAAAGTCAGAAGGGAATTTCCACTTAATATGTATGATGTACTTTAAGAGACAGGTGGTTTATAAAGTATTAAACAGCACAATGGGACATAAAATGACCTAGTGACTTTTCTGCCTGGGAAGATAGGTAGGTATGGTGTGGGAAGGAGGGAAGAAACATCATCCAAACCTCAAAGTGACCAAGAATCTGGGCCCTTGCTAAGCTGACTCTTGATCTGGAAAACATAAATGCCATGTTTGTATGAATTACCATGCCACACATTGACAAAGGGAAAAGCAGGTGTTAAAATGGAAATGTTTTTCTGCCCAAAGTTTCACAAGTTCTTTATTCAAATGAAAGCAAACAAGTTTTTTAACCTTAATTTCATTTTCTGCTGGACTGTCTCAAATGGGAGACTGGCAGGGTGAAGAGCCAAAAGAGGAAGGTTCTTTCAAAGAAAGTGGTATTGACATTAAATTAGCAACACTTGCACCCAGACCCTGGTGAAGACCATGCTGACACCTTTAGATGATCCTGATGACACTGAAGAACAATGCACAGCCATGAGTATGGAGGTTCCAGCAGTTCTTTTCTCAGCCCAGTACATAATTGCTACTCCCACAATATCCAGAAACACTAAACAAACCTCTCTTTCTCACAGCTGGGTGTTTATCTCTGCAGAAACCTCCCCCATCCTCCAGTCTGCTTTGATTTCATCTTCCAGGCACTATTTGGCAAACTGCTGCCCCAGGCAATGTGAGCAGCCCCCAGCTGGCTGCACTGGGCTGGGGATAATTAACTCCAGCCTCCTGTGCCTGTGGGTCCAGGCTCCTGGGACTGCAGGCAGCAGCCCTGTCAGCCAAATCCTTTCAGAAACAGAGAAGCTTTGTTATAGGACTGGGTAAGTGCACATCCCACACTCCTGCTGCTCCAGAAGTTCCTTCCTGTGGTAGCCTGTGGTTTCTGGTTTATTGATGGCCAGTCTATACCTATTTCTTCTCTTCAAGAGAAGAAATCATCAGTTTATCTGATGATCTTATTTTATTAAGAAATCATCATGAGTTTATCTCAGCATAAACTCCTTCCTCCCTGTGGCCTTAGAAAGAGCAATCATGGCTCTGCTCAGCCACGCTGCCAAGGCTTGCTTTGTTTGACATCTTCTTGCTCACCCTTAACAGCCCATGGCCGGAGCTGTTCCTGTGTGGGAAGTACACTGCCTAACCAAAGAGCACTGCTACAAGCTGTGTACCTACTACAGGCCTAACCAAAGAGCACTGCTACAAGCTGTGTACCTACTACAGGCCTAACCAAAGAGCACTGCTAAAAGCTGTGTACCTACTACAGGCCTAACCAAAGAGCACTGCTAAAAGATGGTGTGCCTACTACAGGCCTAGTCAAAGAGCACTGCTGCCAAAGCTGGTGTACCTACTACAGGCCTAAACAGAGCACTGCTACAAGCTGTGTACCTACTACAGGCCTAGCCAAAGAGCACTGCTAAAAGCTGGTGTACCTACTACAGGCCTAACCAAAGAGCACTGCTAAAAGATGGTGTGCCTACTACAGGCCTAGTCAAAGAGCACTGCTGCCAAAGCTGGTGTACCTACTACAGGCCTAAACAGAGCACTGCTACAAGCTGTGTACCTACTACAGGCCTAGCCAAAGAGCACTGCTAAAAGCTGGTGTACCTACTACAGGCCTAACCAAAGAGCACTGCTAAAAGCTGTGTACCTACTACAGGCCTAACCAAAGAGCACTGCTAAAAGCTGTGTACCTACTACAGGCCTAACCAAAGAACACTGATAAAAGCTGTGTACCTACTACAGGCCTAACCAAAGAGCACTGCTACAAGCTGTGTACCTACTACTGGCAGAGCCATGTCCCATTTCTTTCCTGCTCTCCATGTCATCAATATATGCCCTTCACATATCTTAATGTCCAAGGGAATGGCTGGAGCTGTGTCAGGGGAGGGCTGGCTTGGATTTAGGGAAAGGCTCTTCCCCCAGAGGGCTGGCACTGCCCAGGGTCCCCAGGGAATGGGCACAGCCCCGGGGCTGCCAGAGCTCCGGGAGAATTTGGACACCACTCCCAGGGTGGGATTGCTGGGGGGTCTGTGCAGGACCAGGCACCGAGCTCATTGATCTCTGTGGGTCCTTCCATCCCAGGATATCCTGTGACTCTATGATTTCATGAAATCATGCTTGGAATTATTTTGCTGTCATTTTAATGTCAAACTGATGAGATGGTGCAATTCACTGCAGTGACCGCTTCAGGCTGCCCACAGCCACAGAGCAGAGGTCTCCTCTCTGCTGTCCCACTCACCTGCACAAGACCAAAACCAGAGCAGCTCTGTTCATGCTGCACCCACAGCTCCTAGGTGCAGAATAAGTCAGTCCTAAATAGGTATTTTATAACAGCTCTTTATTCAGTCACATGGTCCATGCTGCTCCTGCTCAACAAAACTTGTGCACTGGATGTCCTACTTCTGGGAAATTCCACCACTAAAAAGAGGATTTTTTTTTAAACAGACATCACTGGGCAAAAGAGACAATAGATTAAGCTGGTTCTCCCACATATGAGGTAATCAGCAGTGGGTATGCTAGGGGAAAATAAGGGAAGAAACAGGCATAGTACTGCAGGAATTTTCAAAAATCCTTTCCAGCTAAGTGTATCCTTAACATGCAGCCCTGCACAGGAATATTTGCACTAAAGCATCTTGGTTGGATTTCCATAGGTGAGCACACCCAGCCATGCCAGAGCCAAGGTCAGGCCACATACCTGGTGCTAACACAGAGCAAATTAGTGGCATGTTTTGCAGAATTTTGACCATGTCTTTTCTGTTCCTTTTTATTATAGCAGGTGTTAATACATCAGGTGCCTCAAATTGTACCTCTAAAATATTTATTTTCCTAAATATTACATTTCTAGTCATATTATTTAAATGTATCAGGAAGGCTTCAACTAAATCTTTTAATCCCATTTGATCTACAAACAGAGCTGCAACATGACAGCTTGGATTAATGCATCTGACATTTGTGAAATTATAAACCTCACACAGCAAACAGACAGCGACTGCTGCTGCTCTTTCCTTTCTGCTTGTGTAGCACCAGGCTAAACTAAAACAAATCCTTTCCCTACATCTACATTTGATTGAAAGACAGACATGCATGAAAGGGTGAAGTACCCTAAGTGATGGGCTCAGTGGGATATTGAATTTATGTCTACGCTTTGATGCTTCTGGGTTTCGTTTTCTGCTCCTGAGTAGAATTAATTCTGTTCCCCACAGGAGTCAATTTGGTATTTTACATAACCCCCCCATTTTATTGTTTTAAATCCAACTTTAGGAAAAAGACAAGAGGTCAAGGAAAGACAGAAGGAATGAAAAGTGGAGAGGGGACCTTTTACAGCACAAAGGTTACACCCTTTTTAATATCCTAAACCCCATTTTGTCTGTCTTGGTTTCAAAAAGAGACAAGAAACTCTTTTAAAGGGGCCCCTGTATCCTCATTTCCAATTCCATGTTCTCCCTGACAACCCTTTACTTTGTGTTCCTGACAGTTACACCACTGACAGCATTACTTTTCCCCTTATACTCCACAGCAAGAGCCAGAAACAAGGTGTCCCACAGGGCCTGATCCAGCAGCCCCAAATCCAGTGGGGGAAAACCCCCTGGCTCTGCCCCATGCTCCTGGGCTGGCTGTGGGGATGGGGCTGGGCTCTCCCAAAGACCCCCAAACCAACAAAACACTGCCAAGGCTTCCAGAGATTCACCATCATTCAGAGCTGCCTCCTCCACACCGTGCAGGACACTTCAAAGAGTGTAAAAGCACAAGTTTATGGATGTAACAAAGCAATAAAAGGGAACAAAACAGGTGGAGGAAGAAAAGAACTGCTACAAATGAAGGGCTTTGTCTGGAAGTTTCCTTCCTGACAGCCTGTGCCCTGGTTGCAACATCATGTTGGTCCAGATTTTCCAGTGGTCTGAATGCTGAGCATTGGTCAGCTACACAATAGAAACATCCAGGTTTCCAAGCACACAGAAGCATCATTCCTCATCCTGCAGTTACACAAAACCCAGGTTAGCCCCACTTACAAGTAACTCTGCCAGGAGTGCATCCATGTGGTGTGAAGGGATGTTTCACACATATCCATTTTCCTTCCAACACCATTCCACCATAGATGCCCCTGGACAACCTGAAGTGCCCAGGGCTCACACCAGAAAGCTGCTGAACCCCTTGGCCCCAGCACAGGGTCCTTGCCCATCTCCACATCAAGGCATCCATGGCAGAGATGTTCCCCACCCTTCCCAAACCAGGGCTGAGGGTCCCACAGGGCAATGCCACCACCTAGAACTCAAATCTGGGCCAAGTTCTCATCTCCTGAGAAGAATAGCTGTTGGTTCTGAAGTTCTTAAGTGAGATTTGAAAGCTAAGGACCTGAATATAACCAATACTTACCTTTGGCTGAGTTTGCAGATAGGTTGGCACAAGCCCTATGACCTGTACTAAATTCAAACTGTGCCTTTCCTTTGAAACCTACTGTTCTGTTGGTATTTCACCAGCAAGGCCCTCCTTTGAAGAAGGATAAATCCTCCCTCAGAAGCAGCACAGAAATCCCTGCAGAAGCTGCAGCCCACAGGGGACCCACATCACACAGGCATTGCCTGACTGACCCTTCCTTCCCAAGTGGGGATGCACTGATGGCTGAGGCAGCCAGGAATGTTCATATTGGGCCCAGATTTGTTTATTCCAGGGCCTCAGATGCTTTAAAGCAGACCTACTTACAGCCTGCAATGTGTGAGTGACTCTCTGCTATTTTGGCACTAATATTGTCAAATGGCATTAATTAAAACAAATCGCTTATAAAACAGGCTGGATTCATCAACAATAAGTGAGGAGATATTTTTTCTTTGCCTTTTTTTTTTTTTTTTAAGGATTTTAATGAATAAACAGCGATTCCTATTCATTATTTATCTACTTCTGAATTTTAATGAATAGTTCCCAGCGCTCATTAACAAATCTCTGTATTTATGGAAAACTGGCACTTCATAAATATCAAATTGTGCTATTTTATGTGCTGGTTCTATATAAATATAGAAATTCTGTAATTATCACTCGAACTGATCATTAAAATTCAAAAGCAGATAAATAAGCCCAAGCTTCCTGCCTTATTATTGAGATAAAATCTCTTTTTTTTACAATATGGTTCCCTTTTCCCCCACATGTCACACCATTTCCTTGGGGTGGCACACAGTCACTGCTCACCTTGCAGGTGGCACCTTTCTGCTGCATTATCTGAGGCTTCTGCCCTGTGCCAGCAGCAGGAACTCTTTCCCCCATCCTCCCCTCTCTAGGTCATGAGATTCCTGGTAGGCATTCTCATTCCACACTGATCTGTCCTTTTTTCCCCTCGACACTATTATTGACTTTTGTATTATCACAGCATAAACCATTAGCCATTTTATGCAAATCCCTGTGTTGAATGAAATCCGTGTCAATCCATAAAATCAAATTCCAACGTGCTGAGCGCCGTAAGTGTCTGGAGCTGCCTTTGTTGGGAGCAGCTGGGAGGAAACCCCCCCATTCCCACCCAAACCAAAGTCAAGCTCTGCAGTCTGCTCTGCCCTTGATCCCACTCATCTCTGGGGTACAGAACAGGCCATGTCCTGATCCCAGTGTAAGGGGCAACCTGAAGCACCACTGCTGCTGTCCAGGAAGCTGTCCCAGTTTTACAGCAATTAATTTCAGATTAGTGCCTGAACCAGTGCTTGAATCCACCTGAAGAAAATGAGCATTAACTTTACAGTGAGCAACATATCAGCCCCTGCACTTGGGGTTGCCTCACTCAGGCCATGTGCAGCCAAGCCCCCAGAGCACACCAACATCTTCTGGGTGTGTGGTGGTGCTCCCATCCACAGCACAAGGAGATGAAGAAGGTAAGAGATGTGTCCAGAGCCACAGGGGGGTTCTGGCTAAGAGGCAGTACCCCAGTGCCTACTCAAGGGGAAAGCAAACAGCTATTTAAAAGGCAGATTAAACTGTGACTCTTGAAAAGCAAAATCTTTATTAGCCAAAAAAAACCCCAGAGATTCTGCAGGGCACTGCAGCAGATGTATTAATGGTTATTCCTTTAAAAAATCAGTCCAATGAAAGCATTTAAGGTCAGGGAAATCTTTTGTTTCCTGACTGCATTAGGCCATGAAACCAAGGGTTGCCCAGGCTCCACCTCTCTCTTTGGAGAAGTCTGTGTGCAATATTTTCCCCAGTTTTTCTTTTATGTTATGTTATGTGCTTGCCACAGTGCTGGAGCTGTTTGTGACAATTGTTAAAAAAGAGATGTGATTAGTAAATGGAAGAACCATGACTCCTTTTAGTTAAAATTCTTGGTTTTTCTTTTGTTTAAAAAATCCTCATCACCCCAGTGTTTTGCATGTCAATGCACCTGTAACGAAGCAGACTTTGGATCTCAAAGACTGTGGCTCCACCTGAGCATCAGGTCATTTATCAGGTTAGCAATGGGAAAATTATTTTCTAGTTTGCTGACTAGGCTTAAGTGGTTCATTGCAGCTTAACCCAAAACTTCCCTTGTGCCATAACTGGCATTTCTGTGCTCCCCAGACCAACACTCTTCCAAATTATAGTCAACTGAGTCAACACTCCCTACACCACCTGTGAGAAGAGATGACACTTTTATTCTTTTTTAGTCCATTTAACTGTAGAACAGTGAGGTTTAGAGGAAGTGTTGGGTTTGATGTGTTTTAAGCCTACCTTCCCCTCTTGACATTAAGGAAGACAGGTGGTACACCAGCACTTCACCTCATTTCTTCCACCTGCTTTCCTTTGCTGTACATAAACTTTGCCTTTTCTCTTACATGGAAACTGTACCCACTCTGAGGCAGGAGGAGTGTGCTCAGTCTCTGTTGGTAATGGCACCTCACAAAATGAGCCTCTGCTTCATCACTGCAGGCCCAGACATAAAGATGAGACAAACAGGAGGATGGATTAGCTCAGGCCCTTCCCTGCAGCCATTACAGACAGGCCAGTCCTGGGAGAATGCACTGAAATCCCTGTGCACAAACCTCATCTCCCACAACACTGCCTTTCCCAACAAGGAATGCTGCAATCAGCTGTTACCAAAGTCAAAAAAACCCCACAACTTTTTCTCTTACACTCTTGTTGTCCCCTTATCTCTACCACTTTTTAAGTCCAGCTCCACTTTTTCAGTCTGACCCTTCTTCTATTGTGCTGAGCTTTTCCTCAGTGCTGGCTGCTGCTACTCAGGGGCTGCAAGGCAGTGGAGGGTTGAAGGTTTCATTAGAGCAAAGCCCTCTCAAAGCTGAGCATTGTGCATGGCTCAGCAGCACAGTCATCAATCCTGTCCCACCACCCCCTGCCACACTGGGGAGTGTCTCCTCCAGGACACATGTCCCCTTGGCATGTCATGTTGAGAGCCAGAAGTTTCTGAAATATTTTTGAATTTATAATCTCAGTTGCAGCAACAGAAACATTTGACTTTTCTGTCTAAATCAATACAGGGTTCTTTCTCCTTTCTTTTCTTTATTTTAAGGACATGCCTACACAACAGTTTCACTGCCAAGCTCTTCAAAAGCATAAGCAGAGGAAGAGCTGTCATTCTGGATCATTCTGGCTGTAATTTCAGTGTATCTTTCAATTGCCCACTATAAGAGGGTCAGTCTTGTACTTTTTGACCACATTTCCCCTCCATCCAGGTTTGATGTTGACCTACTTTCCCACGCTACAATTCACTAATATTCCCTTCAGCATCCAGATAATAAAGTGAGAGGAAAAATCCAAACCCAACTTGCACTAAGCAATTATTTTCACGTCCATATGTATTCACTGTGTTAGTGCCAGGGTTTTGTTAATGCACAATAGAGAATAATGAGATCACTTTCTAATTCTCCATCTTCTTCCATCTGAAGCTCTGGGAGCTCTGAGGAAAGACAAAAGCTGTCATGTTTTACCAGGGCAGTGCTTCAAACTGCAGCACCTCACAGTGATTATATCCATGTGTTTACAGGAAGGTGTAAAAATAACTGGATGGATGAAGAAATAAATTAATGAAACCCCTCATGTTAAACAGCTGTCAGATTAAATAACACATCAGGCAACTTGTTTCCCTTTGCAAATACTGTTTCTTTAAGCACAGTCCTCAGGTAAGCCCCAGACAAGCCAGAAGCACAGGTGGGGAGATGAAGGTGTGTAGGAGACAGAAGGGGTTCTCCTACAAACAGCCTGAAAACAGCACTGAGGAACATGACACCACACAGAATGTGTCCCTGGGGGAAGGAGCCTCCCACTGTCACTGAACCTGTGAGGTCCTGTCAGAATCCAAGACATTCCTCTCCGTGCCCTGAAGCCTGGAAAGGGGTCTGGGCAGCCCTGGCAGGAACCCAAAAACACTTGGGGCTTTGATTTCAGCCCATGGAACAAATTACCAAGCTTATATGAGGAATCACAAGTCACAGAAGTTTAGACAGCACAGTAGCAGTAGTTAGAGGGTGAAAGGAGAAAATTTGGGATTTGGTACAGGGGGGTTTAAAATCCTAAGATGGAGGGATTGGGGCGTGTCCTGTCCTTCTTCCTCCTTCTTCCTGACATCCATCTTTTAGGTGATGCTGGCATTTTTAGATTGGTTCAGAGTAGAAAGTCACTGTCTAACACAGGTGTTAGGGATTGGCACACAATTGTAAATATCTAATAGGTAGTTCATGGTATAAAAGACAGCACCAGCCCCTTGGGGGGCAGTGTGCCTTGGACTGACCTGCTGGCCAGAGCTGGGCAGGTCAGACAGAAAATATTTTAGATAAGAGACAATAAACATCACTGAGAACACGAGCAGAAGGCTCCTGACTCCTTCTTGGACAGCTGGGTTGGGAAAAGCGGCTTCCACCAACACCTGGGGTCATCTCCAGCAGAGAAGATCCCGACAAGGTCCCAGCCTGATGCCCTCCCCAGGGCCATCTCAGCCCTGTATGTGCTGCTGAACTGGGCAAAAAAAAAAAAACAACCCCAAAACTGTTCCAGGAGCTGCAGAGCCACCCTGGCCAGGCACAGCCTGCTCCCCAGGGCAGGAGTGGACAGGGACTGAGAGGCCCCAGGGCCAGGGGAGCCCCTGGTGGGTGAGTCCAGGCTGGCCCCACACCTGCTGAGGGCTGTGAGTGTGTCACAGATGTGTCAAACACAGCACAGGGCACTGCAGGCTGCTCTGAGCATCCTCTGAGCCTGCTGCCTGAGAGAGGCCCCAGGGATGGTTATTGCATGTTGGGGCTAAATAAAAAGGACCTTAACATCAGACAATGGCCTCTGGAGTCTACCACACATGCAGTGTGTGCAGTGCTGAGTTTTCCTATCTTCCTGCCTTTTAGGGTTGCTGTACTCCAGAGCTAGCTGTGGTTTCCTCTCCACGGTGATACACAGTAGCCTCACCATCTGCTCCATGGAAATCCCTCCAAACTTCCCTCTCCAGGAGAAGATGTGCATGAGAATTTGGTTTTCAGCAAAGAGTCAGTGGGACTCCAGTGTGACAAACACACGGGCTGAAGGACACACTGGCCACACTCAGACCAGAGGATTTGGGAGTGCACATGATCTCCTCTGCTCCAAGCCACAAATGGGGGGTTTCTGAATAATATCAGAGTATGATCTGGCCAATCCTAGAAGCCTTTGACATAGAAGCAGAATTTTTCCAAATTATGCTTCTTTTAAAACACCATAGATTTTGGCTAGTAAAACTGCAGTCCATTCAGAGAATCCCAAAATACGCTTAACATAAGGCTCTGAGCTGCCTGCGTGGGTGTCTGAGCTGACCTGCTCCTGAGGCAAGGCTTGGCAGGGGAGGCTGGGACACCCAGCCTGGGCTTCTCCACAGCTCTGGCTCCTGACAGGACCCCTGGGTCATCCTTTGTGAGTCGAAAGAGCACGGACAGGCAGCCAGCCCTAACACAGGCTGGGGAGAGATGCCCCTTGACCAGATGGAATATTCCAAGAGAGACAGTGGAAAGTGGCCACAGGAGCCAGAAACACAGATCTTATTAACTGTGTCCACACTGTATTGACCTGGATGGCTCTGGCACCTGACTCCTGTGCCAGCCTGTGGTGGTGTATCCCCCCTCCCCAGGCCATATTATCATCTCATAAATGCTCATTAGGTCTCCTTCTTGATGAACAGCCCTTGGGCTCAGCTCCTCTTGAGCTTATCAGAAACCCTGACAGCTCCCAGGAGCTGCTGCTGTCCAACGAGCTCCTGCTTTTTAACCAAGGCCTGGAAACTCATTTTCCCTTCCTGAGTAACAACCCTGGAGTAACAATTTCATTATCAGAATTTCTGAGGAAGTGACCAACCTGAACTGCAGCCAGGATGGGAAAGGGCAGTGACCAAACCCATCCCTCTGGCCCACAACCAGCAGCCCCAGTGAGAGCCCTGGGCCCTCCTGGGCTGCACCAGGGGCCTCCCTCTGCTGGGGCCTCTCCCAGCCCAGCACATCTCAGGTTTGCTGTGCTGCAGACCTGCTGAAGGACAGGGATGGGCCCTGGGCTGATCCCCCTCCCCGAGGCTCAAGCCTTTGCCCTTGGGAAGATCCAAAGGCTTTGATGTGAGCACTTCACTGAATTCCAGGGGAAACTTTCACAGGTTTGTACCCTGTACAGACCCTTCAGATCTGTGTGTGTGCAAGTGGGAATGTGCCACAGCAAATGCACATGAATATTGCTCTCCTCACCACTGAATACTTTAGATTTGTAAGTAAATGAGGCCTGTGAGTTCCTGTTGTGCTGCAGTGAATTCTACACAAATCCTTTGTGAACTTGTTTAACTTAAGCCATTGATTAAATGCTGTTGGGTTTAAGTGCTGTTAAACCTCACTGTTGGTCGAGTCCAGGGCTCAGTTTGGCAGGGTGTCCACTCTGAACCTCGTGCCTCAACCAGAGGGTCTCTGATATTCCTTTTTAGCCTCACCCTCCCTATCCTCACCCCTTTAGCTCTCTGCCCACACCCTCCACCCACCAACCTTCACAAAGACAATTTTTGGGTTGATTCTGATTTTAGATTGCTTGATTTCAGATTTTAGTTTGCTTTTTTTCTGTGTTTTTATCCACTTAGTAAGCAGTAGAGAGAACCTTGTCCAAGAACTTTGTCGTGTTTTCTCTTTTATATTGCACCTGCTTTTGCCAATACCTTTGTTGGTGATGCTTTAAGTGGTCTAAAACACTCATTTGTGGCACTGCCCCCATCAGCAGCTTGCACACAGCTTCATGGCAGCTTGACTTTTCACCGCCTGTAAATCCCTTTTGGAAAGACAGAATCCTCTGTGAAAGCCATTCTTTTCAGTCTGACACGATTGCCACGGGAGAGATCAAACAGCTGGAGACTGCAAGGGATGGGCCATGCCAGTGAAACCTGTTTTCAGGGTACTGTAACTAGTGGATGCACCTTGGAAATGAGGTTTTGTCTCAGGAATGTAAACTGCAACCTGCCAGACTACCAGGATAGCTACAGGAGGTCATGAGTAATGAGGGAAATGGGTGTAACTGGAGGCAGAGGGGATCCACTGAGATCCACCAAGAGACTCGGGGAGATGGTCAAAGAATCCAAATTTATTGTGAAGTACAACTGCTCATATACTTATTCTAGGAAGACTAGTAATGTTCTACTACAATGATTGGGTTAATCATCACATAAACAAACTTATACATTTTTAAGCATCTCCTGCTTGCAGAAGTCTGATGTAATTTTCTTTTTCTGGTAAGTCAGTCTGATTGAATCTTCTTGCAATGTCATTTAATCCTCAAAGTTCTGCTTGCTCTTGCCAAGGCATTTTGTCTATCAAATCTCTTATGCTGACCAGGTCCAAAGTCCATCATCTGTCTTGTGCATCCCAATAATCCAGCAGCAGCAGCAGCACATGGCTGTGCCTTGGCAGCAGTGCACACACACATCCACTGCATGAATGCATCCCAGGAGGAATGTTAGCATCTCCTGAGAGCCCTCACATTGCTCTGTGCATTTATCTGGAAACAGACACCTTGATGAAAAGAGATCAGTTGCATCTTGAGCCCTGCAACAGCCATCCCAGGCAGGTACGGATCTCCACTGAATTTCTGACGTTTCCACTAGGCTGGAAGTGGATAAAGCTCTACAAATGAACAAATCTGCCCAGACTGACAGACATGGCAGGAGGTGGAATCAGGAGCTGTCAGCTGCTGCTGAGTCTCTTGGGCAGAAAACCCTCCTCTGAAGTTGTATGTGTGGCTCTGTGGAGCTTACAGCTGCTTTCTCACCTCTCTTGTCAGGAGCAACTGAATAGTTCAACAATATTGTTAACCCTGTGCAAAGAAAAATACATGCCTTAAGGAGATTTTGCAGACCCAGGATATCTCACCATTTCTGTAAATTTGGGAATTTTGCTGTCTGGTCACATTTTCCTCATCAACCTGGGCAGTGTGATTTGTTGCCTTAGAAGAAAATCACTGTTATGTTAGTAGCACACAGCAGCAACACTTCTAACATCTGACACAGCAGCAGTAAGTTCCTGACCTGATATTTTGAACAGACTTTTCTTGACTCTGGTGTGCTTTTGGAGTAAGCCCTGAAGACATTGCCCAGGCTTTACCCCAGTAGTCTTCCTTGTGATCAGCACTTGACTCTTCATCTGCTGAGGCTCCTGGGGTCTCTTTATTCTTTCTGAACATTCAGCTTACAGTCAAATGTCAGCTACTCAAAAATAAGTAGTGGCTTGTGGTTAAGGAGTGGGAAGAAGAGGGCTTGGTTAATTCCCAGCTCGACCACAGATATCCCAAGTGAGGTTGGCCAGATTGCTCAGAGTCTGGTTTATTCCAGAAGCACTGAATTCAGTTGCTACCCAGTGGCACTTTTATGTGCTTGGCCCTTAAAAACTCTACTAACACCCACAGATGTAGGGCTAGGACAATCCTACCACCTTTCTCTGACTTACTGAAAGCTGGAAGCTCAGTACCAGGCTCTGCACTCCGAAACGTTTGTACAGCACTGAGCACAGGGAGCTCCAGGGGCTCTAACAGAAGGAAGAGCCAAGGAACAGAGACCCTCTCTGTAAGAGGGTCAGCAGAAAGGGCTTCTCCCACATCCCAGGAAGATGATCAGACTATGCCAGAGGGAACAAAAAAAACCAAAACCGGTAATTGTCTGAAACTGTAAGATGACACAGGTTGACTCATGGGCACACGCAATGAGTTTCTGGCAGAGTGATTTTACCTCCTCATTTGAACCACTCCAAATGAAGGCAGAATTTTAGTCACACAGAAATTACATCAAAAGGAAAAGCCAGATGTTTTGTGAATTCCACCACTAATGAGCTACAAGTGCTGTTTTTTCCATTGTACAAGAAAATGATGAATTTTTAAACATATACAAAACAAATTGTTTGTGATTGCATTAGACCTTCAAAAGAAAGTAGGAACATAAATTCAGAGATGAATAGCATAATATTGGATGCTTGCCTCAGAGCTCGACTTCAATAACTTATCTCAATAAATCCCCCTGCAGAAAGCATCTTATGTACTTCGAGCTTGGAGAAGATGAGACATGAATGCTGGAGGAATTACAAGACAGGGGCATTCTTGCAACAGTGAACAAGCTGAAAATTACAAGGTAATGGAAACTCAGCAGGAGGCTGCCGTACCCTGCCATTAGCTAACTCCCCCAATGATTGCTGCAGAAATCACTCAGGTTATGTAAGCACTGTACACTGCTGCTGCACTTTGCATCTCTCTCCACCTCAGCACACAGACAATTTAATGAGGCAAGAAGAGATACCTGAGCACCAGGGGCTTTGGCTTGCAGATGAAATGGGGCTGCCTCCCAGCCCAAGCACAGCCCTTTGTCCCTGCTGCCTGCCTCTTCTTTGTGGCACTTTGACACCAGCTCCGTTTATTAAAGCATTTGCCATTTTTAAGCCAATGTAGCCCTGACCTCCTCAAACTGCTCTACTACCATGACTCTGGAGATCAGGAAAATAAGGAATTAGCAGCAGGAGAGTATTAGGCTTGAGTTCCTTAAAGGGCAATTAGTACCTGTCTTTCAATCTTCTTCCCACAGTCTCATCCCGTAGAAACACTTGTTATTCCAGTCTTGGATAATAAGTCAGCTGCATGTAAACATGTCTGTGCTGTGGTTCTTATTTTACCAACCAGGAGGTTAATGAGAGTAAGACACATTTACACTATTAAAAAGGAAGAAAAAGAAAACAGCCTGGCAGGTGCAATATGGCAGAGCCAAGTGAAAATGCACTTACAGAAAAGCACAAGAAACCTGGAAAGAAGAAAATACTTCCTCCAAGCAGAAGCACCACAGAAACAGAATAAATCTGCTGAGAAGTTTGGCACATAAAGGAGACACAGGAGAGATCATGATAAGCTTTCCAAGAGCTGGAAAAGAGAGAGCAGCAGTAATGGCTAACAGGGCATCCCTGTGTATTTAGGAAATGACAGTGGTGCTAGAGGGGACTCACAGTGCCAAAATGAGGAGGCACAATGGTCAGGACTGTGGAGCAGGGCCTTGGTCACACACTGCAACAAGGCCCTCAAAGTCAAACAGAGGTGTCCCCCAAATTTTACCCTCTAAGAATTGCTTTCTCCTACCCTCCTGTGTTCTGTCACCTCACAAAGCCATGAGCCATCTGTCCCCAGTCCTGCAGGATGAGGGTGGTCTGGTCTCAGAAGAGCCACGGGAATGAGATGTCCATGCCAGTACAGCCTTCCTCCTTCCTACCTGTGGGAATAAATCACATAGGACTCCATTTTCTTCATGATGGAAAAAAGCCTTTCTTTATTCACATAAATAAATATGTGAATATTTTTTCACATATTCACATATTCACATATTCTCCTTTTTATATCGTTTTACAGACCACTTGTGTGGCTCCAATTGGTTAGTAATTTTCTTGTTAATTACTTTGTTGGTTAGTAACAAGTTGTTATTCTGTATTGATTGGTCACTCAAACTCTCAGTGTGTACACGCAGGGAAAGTTGTTTGGGAGAGACAGTTTTCATTTTTCTATCTAATGGTGTAAATACAGTTAATACAGGTGCTGTTGCCTGTTTTTCACCCAGGAATAGATTGTTATGTTGATGAACTGCTCACACCAGGATTGCTCTCACATGGGAACTTGGAAAGTGCTAGCTTGACTTAGAAGAAATGCTAGGCCAGCCAGAGCAGGCCAGATTTTATAAGTCTCTTTTTTATAATTTTTCTACCTTACTGCAACACTAGCCCTCCCTATAACACTGACCCCCAGGAGACCCAGGCTCTGTGCCCCTGGCCAGCTGTGACCTTACCTCAGCTGGGTTTCAGAGACACAGAACACAGCTTCTGCTCCAGGGACACAGAAAGAGCCTTCACTCATCACAGCACAGAGGAAACACAAGACACAGGAGATCAAACCTGCAGCCTGATTTTTGATCTAAAGTGCTTAAAAGATAGGCATCTAAATCCATTTTAAGGTGCTTACTTGTCTCAGTGAAGTATTTTGTGGCATGACAGCAAAAAGCTTGACTCTCAGGCAGTGCAGCTCGATGTGACCTGACTCTTGTGAGGTTGTCACCTAATGTGAGACAAGCCCAGCCTGGCCTGATGGCCTCACAGCCTGCTCTGCAGGAGGCCAGAATCCAGCCCAGACTGGGGAGGGTTAATCCTGTCTTACTGGGAGCTCCTGCACTGTCCCTGTCATTCTTTGGCTCTGTTTCAGCTCTGGGAGTCACTTCCTCACACTGTGCCCCATCCATGCTGTCAGCATGGGCTGTAACCATCAGCAGCTCCTTTGATAGACACTGCTTGCATTTAAACTCAGCCCTCCTCCAGTGTTTTCCAATCAATATCCCCTGCCAGGATTTCTGAGATACCTTGGTATTTTCCAGTAACTATGACGGAAAATGTGAGATATATTGCAAATGCCACCAGAGCCACTGGATGACATTTATTTCTGTGCCAGGCTTCAAATTTGGTGGGATAGATTTCATTCTGAGTTGGAGGAGGGATGTATTTCACCCTCTGTGTCTCAGAGATGCTTTCATGGTGGTGACGGTTACATCCCTGGTATGAAATATGCAATTATAAAACAATGTCTCTAACTATTATTAAAAAAAAAAAATCTCTAAAAAAAGATACTGAGTATTAACTGTTAAATATTCTTGGTTTTATTCTGTATCCAGAGAAAAGGAAATTTAGAAACGTTGGTACTCTGTGTGTGGAAGAGTCTCTCAGATCCCAGAACGTGCTTTGGTTTTTATGGGTTTCATTTCAGGAGCTGAATTTTTAACTCAAATCAATAAAATGCATGGGTGCACTTACACGCTCATCCAGCTTTCCTGGACATGTTAGAAGATTACCAAGCTTCCCTGATTCTAATTAAAAACAGACTAGTGGGCAATTAATTTAACTTGTACCAACTTGTAATTACAACATTTGCTGTACAACTCTACAAATACAGGTGGCAAGGGGGGAGAGGCTTCTCTGGGATTTTTGTGGTGCTGCTCTGAAAAACCTCAGAGTAAATCACTTGTGGTAAGTTCTACTGTGAGACCTGCATTGTTTATACAACAATAAAATGGAAGATGTGTGTCTTGGTTTGAACAGACAGGTGTCTGCTAAGGAAGGCAGAAGCCTCCCTTGAAATGGAGAATGTAAACCCCCTCCCTCTGAATTATTGTAATTTTGAAATTAAAGGGCTCTCAGGCAAAGATAGGGGAATAGAAATAACAGTTCTTTATTAGGGAATAAAATAAAAAAATGCAGTAATACAAACCAACTCTGCCAGAGTCAGAATAGAGCTGACCCCCTGTGGGTCAGGCTGGTGGCAGCAGGGCCATCCCAGGGTGGCTGCAGCCCTCCTGCAGTGCCAGCTGTGGCTCTGCTGGAGCAGGGATCCTGGACAAGGGGGGAGTTTTCCTCTGAAGCTCCAGGGCTGCTGGAGATGGGCCTGGGCTCCCTCTGGGAATGCAGGGGAGAAGAAAGCTGCTCCTCTGGGAATGCAGGGGGCAAAGGCTGCTGGGGTGTTCCCAAAGTCAGATTGGATCCAGGTAGGAATGCTTGGCTCCTCCCCTGGGCAGAGCCTCTCCCAGTGGGATGATGGAATTTGATCAGCCATGCAGGGACACTCAGTGGCCATGGACAGCAGAGATCTCCTGGAGGGAGGATTGCGTTTGGAGGAGATAAAGGAAACTGCCCAGTGACCAGCAGAGAACTGCCCCAGCTCTGACAGATGGTGATAGAATGCACACCCCAAACTACATCTTCCAACCTAAGACAATGTGGGAAATTAAAACTGCAACATTTTCCATTAATCCCCACTCATTCCATTGCTCCCAATGTCTGACCTGTTACTCCCCTGATGGGCTGTGTCCCCTGCTTTTCAGTCTGACCTCTTATTTGCCTGTGCCAGGTGGTTCTGTAAGAAAATTCCTATTTTTGCAGCTGCTTGACCATTCAAAAGTGGAGTTTCATCCACTTCTGCCTTTTCACTTTCTCCATCACTATTCAGGCTGCAATGAGAATGAGAAATATCAGCAAGTTCTTCAGCTCCATAAGCACCCTTCCCTTCTGAACAGATTTTGTATTAAAAGGCTTCCTGAAGACCTGTGCTGCTTCTAAGGCAGATTTAACAACAAACAGACTCTTTTCCTCCTCTTTTGTAGAGCCAAGGACTACTCACAGCCTCAGTGGAATATCATGGCAAGACAACGTTTCCTGTGCAATGGAGAAAAGCTAAAGTGCTTCCTTTCCCCATCACCATATGATGTTATGTCCTTTCCCCATAACCAGCAGGAGAAATCCATTGACACATTCCCCTAATTCAAGCTGCCAATTACATGACAACAAATAAATGACTTCTTTAATGTAACTTCACTAAAATGACTCTGCAACAATTTTTGCTTCATTGCTCAATTGTGTCCTATTAAGTATCAATCACAGAGCTCTGCAAAATATCACCAGAAGAAGGAGAAAAAAAGGAAGGAA
>VZRH01002619.1:1324924-1338824 GCA_013397555.1 Urocynchramus pylzowi
AAGGAAGGAAGGAAGGAAGGAAGGAAGGAAGGAAGGAAGGAAGGAAAACTAGTGAAAGAAGAAGCCAGAAACTGCTTTCTGATGTTGGTTTACACAGTCCATCTCTTCTCTAAGACTGGGCACAGCTCAGTGGAGCTGATGAGGTGACTGGTACATGCTTAGAGCAGAGGTGGTCTTCCAGAGCAATTTTATTAAACATCTTTTATTTGTCATGCCAGGACACTCAGAGATTGTCAGACACTGAGTCAGTGCTTGGTTTTCAGAGAAAAAATATACCAAATTCAAACCTGAGATTTAATGATTTGAAGTACTGCATTGCCCCTGCTCCCTTGGTAATACCTGATGCATAGGAAACCAAATCACTTACTGTTGACACTATCTTGTTTCACCAAGGATTCTTACTTGTTCTGAATGATCTTCAAGCTCTGGAGAGTGCTAAATGTACACCACCAAGCAGAAAATGCTTATGATGATAGTTATCTGTCAAACATTCTCTCACTGCTGATTGTCTATGGGATAGAAACAAAACCAGTGAATAATTCAGGTGGGAAGGGACCTTGGAAGCCTTTAGGCTCACCTCCAGCTCAAAGCTGTCTCAGCTAGATTAGATTGCCAAGGACCTGATGGGGTTTCAGTGTCTCCACTGGCAGAGATCCCATAACCTCTCTGGTCCCCTGGTTGTGTCTAATCACTCTCATGATGACACTGTTTTCTGAATATCTGCAAAGGTATATCCAGAATGGTTCCATAGCTGAAAATGTCTCCTTATTCCCCTTCCCTTGTATCACTACAATTCCCTGCACTGAACACTGGATTTATTTTCTCTTCTCCCAGCAGAGGTAAAACTGGAATCAAGCTGTGTGGAGACCTCTGACAGCATCAAGATTGTGCAATATTCTGTAATAAGCAGGTCCAGTGCTCACATCCTCAGATGTGTTAAGTCTTACCCAGACCTAAGGTCTAACTCTGCACTTACTAAAGTTAATGAGGTTCTCCCATCAATGACAGCTGATATCCTGTGGTGCCAGGGACCATTTATAAATGGTCAACAAAATTTTTACATTATTAAATAAGGACTCCAGTGAAATCACTGCCAGCTGGGGTTTTGCTGAGTTATTGTATGTGCTGCAGTAACTTGCACTGTCCACCAAATACAAGTTTTCACAAAAATAACAGAGTGAAGGAGGAGCAGTGAGTTTACCAGAGGGCCTGGAGCACATCAGCACACAAGACATGACAGAAGGGAACTGCTGTCAGCAGCTGAAGCACAGAGCCAGTGGGCTGTAAGCAGCTCTGCCTGGTCCTCTGCTTATCAGGAACTACTAAGTTGTTTGGTTTCTCTCCCAATATTTGCTGCCACAGACCTCAAATATAACTTTCTGAAGAGAAAGCATTCCACAGCCAAATCATTTCCACTTGCCACAAAGGCAAACTTGTCTGTTCCATAATTGATTTTCCACAGACAATTGATTTAAACTTTTCAGACCCCTCTTGATGGTAGGATTAGAGCTGAGTCTGAACAGTTTGCAGGGCAAGCTTGGAGCTACATTTCTCTTTCACAGAGTTCTGCTTAATTGGATGAAGGGGACGGAGTTCAAGGGCGAGCCAATAGAAGGTGTTTTATTTAAACACAACCCTAAAGTACCTATAATGAGAAAGCATGTCTCTCACTCCCATGTATAAATGACAGAAGAGATGTTTCAATTCCATTTCCTTCTCTTGGCTCAGTGGCTAACTCAGGAACCTGACACATTTGATCCTCTAGCATTAGAGTTCAGGGAAATGTGTTTATTATGAGTTCCATTACAGTATACTTGGCACAGTCCTTTCAAGTGATCTAGAGGTTTATTTAGGAACTAATTCAGCACCAGCCACAGTTAGAAAGCTTTCACATGTCAGTGGAAACTGCATTAGATCTTTACTGACAGTTACAGTTTAAAAAAATCAGTAATGGAGGGGAGGGGAAGCGATTAAACATTTTTACATTCAGCTTATTGACATAATCAGCATTATTTCTCCCAGTGCATTACTGTTTCCAATAACTTTTCTTATTAGGATTGGTGGAAAATACCAAACCTCCATGGCTGCTGTGAAAATGTTTCCTTCTGAAAAAAGGTCAGTTTGGCATTCCAGAACCAGGAATTCCCAACAGCCACTTGGAAATGTTTTCACTCATATTAGAATACCCAAGCAGCAGTGGTAATGAGCCCTCTGCCCATCAGGCACGGTTTTATGAGGGGATAACAAGACTAAAGTCTACCTCAATTTGAAGAATATTCTATTTTTCACAGTCCAATGATGAGTTCCACTCACCAATTCTGCTGTCCTCTGGGGGAGAGGAGGTCCTGTCCCCACAGGCCTGAGTTCTTCCACTGCTGTGTTTGCTGGCTGGACCAGAAAGGAGGAGCAGTTCACAGCACAGATGTTTTAGAACATATTTTAGACCAGTTAATAATGCCTGAGGGTCTCAGGCTAAGAAAGGGAAAAAAAAGAGATTTGGGATTTAGTGCCTGGCAAAGCTGACAAGCATGTACAGTAAACACTGGCTGTCTTTATAAGCTCTTTGTGTTTTTAATGCAGTATACAATGTAAAATGACCAGTATTGAATTAAATTTTCTGCATATAATGAAAATGTCTTAAAAATGGTACTGTAAACCCACTGAGAAACACTGCAGTGACAGCAGCCAAGGCAGTCACATCTCTGTGCTCCATCTGCCCAGACCTTCTCTCCTAGGACACCCCAAGGAGGTTTTCTGTACACAGCAAACAGAAATAACAGCTTTTCTTCTTACAACACTCAGGACTGCAGGTAAGATGAGGGTTCCCACTGTGTTCCTGTGGAACAGATCCCTTTCCTTAAAGCTTTCTCTCCAAGCAGTGCTCAGCAGCTTGCTGGAGTGCAGGCAGCCAGGATATCGAGAGTAAGAAACAACTGCTCACTTTTAACATTTCAAAGGTTTATTAAACCTCAACAAAAATTACAACAAAGGGCTGAATAAGGAAAAATTACAGCACTGGGAGCCCCCATGACTACCAGCCACATGCTCATCCACAAAAGGGATGCTCTGCCATTTATACCCTTAGCCCACTCAAAGTTTTGTCAGTTAACTCTTTCTCTGCCATCCATTGATGGAGATCACTTTTTACACCTTGCTTGGAGGTCAGGTGTTGTTACACCACCCCTCCTGGTGGCCTCCTCTGAATGTCCTGACTACTGAGGCTGTTACAGGGGGGAGGGAAGGAGGACTGTGGAATGACATATTACAATAACATTACTATACATCTCTATAATATCTGTCTCTTAATTGTGAGAGCCAACTATTGCATCACTTATCTGTAACACCTAGGAACCTTTTCTGTGCGCCACTGCTGAGGCTGCTGTCCCTGAGCCACAGTCACCAGCTCTCTGAGCCCTCCCCATGCTTGGCTCGCCCTGCTCCTGGCCCAAAGGTCTCTCCCAAATACCTCCAGCATGTCCTGGGAAGGAGCAGCCTCACATCCTTCTCCAGGGCCAGGCCTGACCCAGGATCTCCCTCTTTGAAGGCAGATTATGATGGTCAAGGACATATAAACACCACAAACACACATTCCTCTGTTCCTGTCACTCCCTTTCCTTTCTCTGAATAACTCAACCCCATTTCCCCCATGGAATCTGGGCTATGGGAGCACCAGTCTGATGAGGAGGGGCTGAGGGAGCTGGGGAGGGGCTGAGCCTGGAGAAAAGGAGGCTCAGGGGGGACCTTGTGGCTCTGCACAGCTCCTGACAGGAGGGGACAGCCGGGGGGGTCGGGCTCTGCTCCCAGGGAACAGGGACAGGAGGAGAGGGAACGGCCTCAGGCTGGGCCAGGGGAGGTTTAGATTGGATATTAGGGGAAAATTCTTTACCAAAAGGCCTGGCAATCATTGGAACAGGGTGCCCAGGAGTGGTGGAGTCACCATCCCTGGAGGGATTTAAAAACTCTGTAGATGTGGCCCTTAGGGACATGGTTCAGTGGTGGACTTGTGAATGTTGATTTAGTGGTTAGACTTGATGATCTTATGGGTCTTTTCCAAACTAAACAATTCTATAATTCTATGATTTCACATTAGAATGACAAGTTTTTTAATAGACTGTAAGTGTCCTTAATCACCCAGGCTAAACAGCACCAGGCACAAGTTCAAGGTGACTCCAGCAGCTCTATTAAAAATCTGCATTTTCATCTTGGTTAGATTAATTCATATTTTAATTGCTCATATCATTGAAGTGACAGAGAAGGGAGCACTTTCATTCCTTTGATCTCCTGCCTCCAATACACACAGGCCATGGTGGACATCAGGCAAACCTTCAAAATTGCTCTGCCTCAGGGTAAAGCACAAGGCACAAGTGTGGAATGACCCAAGCATGAGTGGCAGCAAGGCCTGGGGACAGGCCACCTCGTGCTTCTCCTCTTATCCCAAGCATTTAATTTGCTTATAACACATTTAACTTGCTTATAACACTTCTAAAATAGGAGAGCCTTCATTAATTTATCAAAATTGGAACCAGGAAGACACATGAAGGCTCCTTGCCAGTGCCCACCCCAGGGTCAGCTGGCTGCATATGGAGCCACTGGCCATGGGTGGCTGTGGCCCTGAGTGTCCCATCCTCCACATGGAGTTAAGCCAACTAACAAAATAACCTCTTTAACTAACAAAATAACCTCTTCATACATAAAAACCAGTTGGTAAGCTACTGCTTTACAGTGGGGACAAACAGGAATGGATCACACCACAAATAAATATAAATTTGGACAAGGGACTGTGAGACCTTTAGTTCTTGCCACAGCACATCAGTGGGGAGCTTTCAAGGGAGATGAAAGGACAAAAAGTAAAGCCACAAAATAAATATTTTTATACTATGTGATTAGCCTACAGCACTCATTGACATGGGATGCTCCTGAAGGAAAAGCAAAAAGCTTTAAAAGGTGTTGAAAAAACACATGCCCATCATGGCTGACCAAAGTCAGTGGCTGTCAAAATGGGGAAAAAGATCTGAAAATTTCCTTTCCATGTGGGTTCCTGTGAGGTATTTGCTCCTTGTCTGTCTTTTGGGGGTTTCAACACTCACAGTCTCAGATATCTGCTCCTGATGCCTGTCAGGGAAAAGCCCTGAGCTGGAGCCACTGCTGGTACATCCTGGATGGATTCCTGATGAGCACTGATGTCACAACAGCTCATGCTGCTTAGCACAAGCACCAGTTGAGCCATCAACATATTAAAACACTCCACCAAAACACCACCACCACAAAAAAAAAAAGCCCAAACAAAAAAAAAAAAGACCCAAAAAACCATTGCATTTTCCACTCATAAAAGCTAAGTACAACTCTATTTTAGCCTTTTTTCTTTCTGTTTGTCCAGGTAGTGTAGCCCCCTGAGGGGCTTCCACTGAGGATGTGAGCATACCCCTTGGCAAGAGAAGCCTGATCATTTCTGAAAAATATATTCTTGGTTCAAATACTAATGTTTCTATGTCAGGAGGAGTTTTGCACCGAGCACGGTGTGCACAAGCTATTCCTGCACCTTTCAAAGCCCCACTGAAGGTGTTCATGTCAGCAAAAGCACTCAGGCTCTAGCCATGGGGACAGCAGTGGGGCACAGTCTGTCCCTGCACTGGGACAATTCCTTTGGTGAGGAGCTGCCGATGCCCCTGGAATCTCCTCTGCCCCTGTCCTTCTTTCAGCTGTGCAGAAGATCCTTCACACCAGCCTGGCACCTTCCTCCCTGCCAGACCAGTTTGTTCAAATTCAGATTTGCATTTCCTCCTTTAATTTGATTAGTGACAGCTGCTATTATCTGAGAAAATCTAAATTGTCTCTTCCTGTGCTAATGAATCACTGTACTATGTGTGTGGGGATTAGAGAACAAATGGATTTATTAATACACTGCTAATTAAAGGGACTGATCCACTGTTCCAGTGGCTTTTGGTGAAGAGGTTGCAGCAGGTTTTGGAGATGGAGAGAACAACCACAGGTTGTCACTGCTAATCAAAAGCCACAACTGGGGTCTGACTGAGCCTAAGTACTTTTACCTAAGATTTGCAAGTTACAATTGCTCAAGCCTCTAGCATCACAGTCTCTAATGGTTTTGTCTTAAGGGTAACTGGGCACTTAAAAAATCACCAGGCAGTTTGTAAAATGCTAGTGAAAGGTTTTGTAAACTAAGCCTAATTACAGTGACAACAGACCTGTCTGCAAGAAGCTGTGACCTGAATACTGAGGTCTTGAAGAACAACTCTCATTTAGTCTTCTTGGGAGTGCAGCTTCAAAAAAAAGGTCCTTGCACATATTCTTCTTCTCTCATAACTTATGCCAGGAACTCAGAGGGATTCCCAGCCTCTCTTTACCAAATACAAGACAACAACAGTCTCCTGCTGTACAGCAGAGAACTGGGACTGGCCAGGAATGGCACTGCACTCTTTTCACAACCACAGCCCAATCCAGAATCCTGAAACCCCACAGAGAAAAAGCACAGGGAAAAAAAGGAAGTCCAAATATACTCATGTGTTATACCCCAAACCAGGTCATGTTTTTGGAGAGGAGAATGTCTGATCTGGTGTAGCCATTCTCACACAATTAAGTTTATGTGAGGAGGATTAACATCTCCATGGGATGAGCCAACAAGGAATTCTATTAGAAAGATCTGAGGAAGAGCTTTCTTCTTTCCCCCACCTTTTAGTCCAATTCTTTTGGCCCTGATTTACCTCAATATCAACACAGTATTGGGATACAGACAGAACTCAGGAATAAAGCACCTCCAGGGAGATGAGGTGCTCAGTGTTCCAGGAGGGTCCCTGCAGTCTCCAGTGCTCAGGACAGCAATATTCACACCTGGGGGCAGGAGGCTGAGCTCTGGGAGTTTATAGACTGGAAATCTCAATCCACTGAAATCACCACAAGTATCTTCATGGACTTTGGCTCAGACCTGGATCTTCAGCAGATGGAAGTCCCTGCATCTCCACTGAAGTCATACTGCTATGCCAGGTGAGGTTAGCTGATGCTCCTGCCCCTTCTCTCCACAGTAATTCAACATGCATAACTGCCAGCAAAAGCATTTGCTGACAACAGCCTTCCCCTTTCAAATGAGCTACTTCCCCTGCATTCCCAGGTTCTACATCTTCTCTAATAATGTCTTACTCTAGCTGGATTATCCATCACCATAAAGTAATTTATTCTTTCAGACACTGTTAATTTTAGTGAGGCTGGCATGGATTAACAAGCCATTGATCCACATTTACAGATACAGTAAACAACTCTTGATTTCTTTCAGTTCCTACCCTTGAGCATGCTAAGTAGTTCCAGGCAAGGCTCCTTGCTGGACACACGCCCACCTTGTTACTGAGAGATATCCAAACCTTTCCTACAAGGTTATCACTGCACACTCTCCTGCAGAGGAAGAGAAACCCAGAGCTTATTGGTGTGAACAGACCTTCAGGATATCTTGATTTTCTGTAGTCACTTCAAATAAATCAACAAGATTCAGGTTTCTGTTATCACTTTGTAAAGATTATTCATCATTCCAGTAAAAGCCTAAAGAAAACAAAATGCTTTTCATTGTAGATTCTCTCTTTTGATGGTAGTTAAAAGATTAGGGGTGCCCAGACTGTTGTTACAATGGAAGAAGAAACAGTCCCCAGCTTGACCTCAGCTAATTTTGCTGTTGGGGAGCTCACTGCTGTGCTCAGTGGTAGCTCACATTGATGGCAGAAAAACCAGATGGAGAGTCCCAGGCCCAAAGTTTCTATTCAAAACATAAAAAGAAAATAAATCCTTTGAACACTTCTGAGGTACCTGGCCCTAACCAGCATGCTCCATGCTCCTTTAAATTTAGATGCCTGAATTTAGCCTGTATGAATTACCCTAGGGTAAATCTCTACCCAGACCTGATGTGTAAATGATGCATTTTTCAGCATGTGAAAGAGGCAAGTCCTGGAAGGAGAAGCTGACCTGTGACTCCAGGCATGAGTGATCCAGACAGTCCTGTCCTACAGGCTGGAAGGGTTTCCAATACATCATATCATCAATGCCCCTTGTTATTTGACTGTATCCCACTGCAATGTTTCCAAGACACCATGGGAATAAATTACACAGACTCCACTTTCTTCACTGTGGAAAAAGCCCTGTCTTTATTCACATAATTCCTTTTTATACAGTTTTACAGACCTCATGTGGGACTCCTGATAACATGTCAGGATAACAACCTGAGTTGGTCAGGAGCTTTCTTGTCAATTACTTTATTGGTTAATAACAAGTTGTTATCCTGTATTGATTGGTCACTCAAACTCTCAGTGTGTATGTGCAGGAAAAGTTTGTGAGAGATAGTTTTCATTTTTCTATCTAATGGTGTAAAAACAGTTTACACAGGTGCAGGTTGTCTTTCACCCAGGAATAGATTGTTATGTTGATGAACTGCTCACACCAGGATTGCTTTCACATGGGAACTTGCAAAGGGCTACCCTGACAAGGCCAGCCACTGATTCCAGGAGAGAAGGCCTGATTTTATGAAGCCTTTCTTTATGATTTTTCTGCCTTACTGCAACAAGACACTGCCCCAGCTGCAGGGCTTCCCAAAGCTGGCTGTTCCAGCCTCTCCATTTATTCCTCACAGCAGCAATCTGCATCTCCTTGGCTGCAGTACAAAGCCTAAACATCCTTGTTATATCTCCTGCAGATAACAAGGACAAACTACTTTCTTCCCCCTTTCAAGCTGCCTCCTCTTAGCCCTGCTTTGTCTTAACTGCTCTTCCACAGACTCCTGATGCTTCTGCTCCTCACTGGTAACAACAGGACAGCAGTTCTGTGCCTCCCTTCCTCAGACAGACAAACACATTTAGAAGATTTTGAGTTCCAGATATGACTGTAGGCAGTATGAGTTTTTTCAAGGTACCTTGAAGTGATGGATAGCATTGCCAATGGTAAATTTAGCTCAAGCATTGGAAAACAAGGGCATTTCCTCACAACAGATTCAAGTGGTCTTCTGCATCACCCCAAAACCACAGAATTACAGAATGTGTAAGGCTGGAAGGGAGCCCAGAGGGTCCCTGGTGCCACCTCCCAGCTCAGGCAGGGCCATCCCAGAGCACAGGGCACAGGATTGTGTGCAGAGGGCTCTGCAGGATCCCCGCTGAGGGAGACTCCAGCCCCTCCCTGGGCAGCCTGGTCAGGGCTGGGCACTGCCCAGGGCAGAAGTTCTGCCTCCTGTGCAGGGGCAGCTCCTGGGCTCAGGCCCTGCCCGTGGCTCTGGTGCCACTGCTGGGCCCTGGAGCAGAGCCTGGGCCATATCCTGGCACACTCCCTTCGCACACAGACAGACACCTCATCACAGAACACCAGCCCAGGCTGTGCTGTTAACAACAGTGTTCCACCATCCTCCCTGNGGTCAGGGCTGGGCACTGCCCAGGGCAGAAGTTCTGCCTCCTGTGCAGGGGCAGCTCCTGGGCTCAGGCCCTGCCCGTGGCTCTGGTGCCACTGCTGGGCCCTGGAGCAGAGCCTGGCCCATGCCCTGGCACACTCCCTTCGCACACAGACAGACACCTCATCACAGAACACCAGCCCAGGCTGTGCTGTTAACAACAGTGTTCCACCATCCTCCCTGGGAGGGTGCCCAGAGCAGCTGGGGCTGCTCCTGGATCCCTGGAGGTGTCCAAGGCCAGACTGGACAGGGCTTGGAACAGCCTGGTGATACCTTGAGAAGGCTGACCCAGAACAGAGGCTAGACAGAGTTAAAGAATAAAGCAGGGATTTATTAAAAGGATCTCCTCAATGNAATAAAGCAGGGATTTATTAAAAGGATGTCCTCAATGAATCCACCTTGAGCAGCACAAGAACCCAGCCAGGGCTGCTGATGACCCAAAGATGGTCACACCCAAGATGACCCAAAATGGTCATAAAATGCACAACTGCTCACAGGGTCTCTCACTTTTATAAATTCTGCTCCATTTTCATATTGGAGCTCATTGTCCAATTCCAGCTCCAGCCCATGCAGTCCCATCCTTCTTGTTTTTCTCTCTTCATTCCACGTTGTTTGTGCTCTTGGGCCTGAGATCTGGATCATTTGTCCTTGGTCCCCAGCTAGAGAAGGAATTGTTTTGCCTCCCTGCTCTGTGAAGAGAGCTCACCATCCCCTAATATGAAGCCCAGACCCACACACTAAAGCAGCACAGAATCTGGAAAATATAAAAGCTAAAACCTGAGGCATCACTGGAATAGTGGGAGGTGTCCCTGCCCATGGCAGGGAATGGGACAAGATAAGCTCTAATGCTGCTGCCAACCTAAACCATTTTACAATCCTACAATGATTCTGAGATCGTCAGCTAAAATCGGGAGGCCAGGCTATGAAACAAAATAATTGGAATCTTCTATGTGAATATGCCACTTGGTTGGGCATACTCTACTGCTCCTTAGCTGAACTGAGAGGACAGAGCAGCAGAGGTGCTCTGTGTGTGATGCAGAGTGGCCCCCAGCACAAAAGTGGACGTGAGCAGGGTCCCAGGGCATGCTGCATGGCACACAGGCTGCAGCAGGACCAAGGAACAGAGGAGCTGCAGCTCCTGCCTTCCATCATCCCATGTGCTCTGACACGCAACACAAACAGCAATTTGCTCTCCTTTGCCTAATTAAAAGATGTTAATTTAAGACTGGGTTTTGGTGTTTGCCTCAAGAAGCACTATTACTTTTGCTTTCACAGCAAAAAATAAAAATCTCAAATAAGCTCGAAAAACAGGGCCTTGGGTTTGGGGTCACTAAACAAACAAACTGGCTTTGACTTCCTGGGATTCACACACCATAAAAACCTAACATTTGTTACATTCTCAGAAGGCAAATTCTGGAGTTAGAGGGGAATCATTATGGAACAGAACTTTAACTCCTGCCTTCATCTCCAATGGTGTGTGGACATATGCTGAGATCAGACCAAATGGATTTTAGACATTTAAGCAATTTAGGTGTCCATGTTTCCAGAAGGTGCAGAGCAGAAAACTGGATGCTCAGCATTTTTTAAGCATTTATGTGAGACACTCAAATTTGAGCAACTGGGCTCCCCATATAACCAGCAGAACTGTCCTGTCCCCCCTCCTTCCCCTGTGGAGGATCTCCCTGGTACCCACACTCCTAACTTAACTATTCCAGTTCTGAGTGGATAAACCTGGCAGCTGAGTCTTGAAACAACCTAAGGGGTGCACCTCTTCTCTGAATCCATTCAGTTCCAAGAGAAAGGGAATTGCTACCAGGACTGTTCTTGCCTCCAGCTTGAGGCTAGGTGAGTGGCTGCCAGGTGTGCCACATGGGCTTGCAAAACAGGGCTCAAAGAGACACCTGGGAAGTGTTTGAAAGGACACAAGCCCAGAGAAGGAGTCTCTAGCTATTCCTCCTTCCTCCTCTGTGCTGCAAGACGTGCAGAGAAGAGGAGAAAATGAGCATCTTCTGTGTTCAATAAGGAGTGGAGCCACGAGGTAAATATGCAGGGGGTGCTCAGCACAGCTGCCACAAGAGCTGGGGACACACTTGACCCCTGTCACATGCACAGCATCACTGTGCAGGCAGTTTGGAGGTGCCCTAAGAACAGCCCCAGGTGCCAGGGGTGGTGAGCCCGAGGCTCTCCCCTGCAGTTTGCACAGGAAGGACCTGCCAGGGCATCCTGCAGTGTTAAACAACTCCTTAATCAGCATAGAATTCTATTCTATCATATTTTCTCCTCTCCTCTCCTCAAATGAAGGAAAGCAGGATAAGAAACAGACTACTTTATATTCAGGGCTCCAATAACCAACCCTGCAGGATGTATCACTATCAGAGGGTAAGGAAAGGGAAAAAGAAGCTAAATGGTAGTAATATTAAATGCAAAATATAAAAACATTTAAAGTGACACCTTCCTGAAGAGAGCTTTCAAATTATTCACAGTCAATGCAATACAATCCACAGCTAATTACAGTCTATACATGCAACTGAAAGTAATGAAAATCATAATTATTTTGCACTTACATACTATAGCAATTTTCATCTGAAGACCTCAAAGTCTTTATAAACATTAATTAATCCCATTGCCCTGCTGTGGTAACTGTTACCACAATTTTCATTTTAGGGACAGGTAAACTGTGGGTCAGATGTTAAGTGGTTTGCTTGTTACATTTTGGCAGGGCAGGTGGGATTGATTACCCCTCAGCACTCCTGGTAACAGGTGTTGGGGCTGTGGGAGGAGAAGGGTGCAGGTATTGAGGCAAAGGGCAGATTCTTGAGCTGAGGAACAAGACTTTGACAAAAACATTTTACTCACACTGCTACAAAGACAGGGCTGTATTTATAGCCCACCCCAGTGTGCTAGTTCCACTGCTGAGATCGATGCATTGACCCTAGAAGCACTGACACTAATTTTAAGGTTTGATTTTGCTTTCTGTAGAGTTGCTTTATTTTTTTTTTTTCTTTTGTTTCTTCACAGAAAATAGTATCATAAAACTTTGTCTCGGAGACAGGTTTGAAGAGAGGACAGCAAATGCCAGAATCACTACTGTGACCAGCTTTGGCTAATAAAGACCTTTTTTTGGATTTTGAAAATGCAAGGTGAGAGGACATGGTGCATCTCTGGGAAACAGGGCTGAATTTACAAAGCTTTTCAGGCACGTGGGCTCCAGTTAAGCCAACCAAGCAGCCCTGTGCCTTCTGATTTCTGTACAGAGCCTCCAGGCCTCAAGAAGGCCTCACTGATGGCTAATGGCAAGCACAGGAGTTAAAGTAATTTGGGCCAGATGCATCTGGTGAGCAAACACCTCTGGGCTTCACAAGTTAGGTATCTATTTCCCACTGATATTCCATTAAATTTTGAGACTATGGAGAAAAAGCCTATTTATATAGGGCTTGTGCCACCTTGGCCTGTATCAGCCATAATGCAGGACCAGTCAGTGCCCATCCCCCTGTACTGGTACTGGTGAGACACACCTCAAGGGCTGCATTCACTTCTGGGCCCCTGCCTTTGAAAAGGATATTGAGGCACTTGGGTGTGTCCAGAGAAAAAAAGGAGACTCCTGAAGGGTGTAGAAAACAAGTCTGATGAGGAACAGCCAAGGGAGCTGGGTTTGCTTAGTCTTGAGGAGGCTCAGGGGGGACCTCTCTGTTTTCCACAACTGCCTGAAAAGTTCACAGAATTCACAGAATGACCAGGTTGGAAGAGACCTGTAAGATCATCGAGTCCAACCCATCCCCAACATCTCAACCAAACCCTGGCACCCAGTGCCACATCCAGGCTTCCCCAAACACACCCCGGGATGGTGACTCCACCACCTCCCTGGGCAGGCCATTCCAGAACTTCATCACTCTTTCTGTAAAAAACTTTTTCCTAATATCCAACCTATATTTCCCATGGCACAGCTTGACACTGTGTCCTCTGGTTCTGTCAGTGCTGCCTGGAGAAAGAGACAAACCCCAACCTGGCTACAACCTCCTTTCAGGGAGTTGTAGTGAGGAGGGGCTGCTCTCTTTTGCCATGCCTGCAGTGAGAGGACAAGAGGAAATGGTCTTTACCTGAGAGAGGGGAGATTCAGATTAATTACTAGAAAGAAAATTTTCACCGTTGAAAGTGGGTGTCACTGTTGAAAGGGGGATCAAGGCACTGGAATATGTTGCCTGGGGAGGTGGTGGAATCACCATCCTTGGGTGTGATGACATCTAGATCTGGCTCTGGGTGATGTGGTTTAGTGGTTTAGGGGTCCAGTGGCAGTGCTGGCTGAGTGGCTGGACTGGATGATCTGGTAGGTCTGTTCCAGCCTTGATGGTTCTATGGTTCTGCAGCATCTACCCTAGAATAGCACTGAAAGATGCTACCACCTAAAAAAAAAAATATATATATATAAAAATAAAAAAAAAAAAAAAAAAAAAAAAAAAAAAAAAAAAATAATTT
>VZRH01002619.1:1338916-1354059 GCA_013397555.1 Urocynchramus pylzowi
AAAAAAAAATTAAAAATTAGTTTTACACCACATAGGCCCCCCCAGGACAAGGAGTTCCTTCTTGGGCTAATGATTCAAGTCACACAATGCAAAAGATAAATGGACTTGAAAAATCACCTCAGCAGAATATCTGACAGTCCAAGAGACAACAAAACTTTACTTCAAACTCCTCTCACCTGTAATTACTTCCCTGGATTTGCATCCCATGGCTCAGGAAATGCACTCAGATTTTGTCCTTACCCCCACTCTCCACAGGCTGCTGGGTGTAAATCATTGTCTGGTACCATAAAACACAAGAACCATCACTATCAAGGCTGCCAACTTAAGAGACTCTTGTGATGGGAACGTTTCTATAGACCTACACAATAAGACTAATTGCATGGGCTTGCTGTAAAAGCCAGAGGTCGTTTGATTACTGGCTGTTTTGTACCATGAAAGTGCACATTAATTATTTAAAAGATGGACTTATAATTATTGCAAGCTCTAAGTAATTACCTATAATTTTGGCAAGTGTTAGAAAAACTGATAGTCTAGCAAATTCAGGTTTTAGTCATTAGTAAGCTACTAATTACATTTAAATTGTAAAATGAGAATTATGCAATTTATCTCCCCAATAATGCATAAACATTACAGTGATTGTAGGTTTTAATGGACTATATTATTACTATAAAAAGCAGAGCAGTGATGGGCAGTGAGGGGCAATTTGAGTTCATTGCTGTTATTTTACATGATAATTTCTTATCAGTGACTGCACAGTGATGGGGTCTTCTTGATTAACATGGGGTAAGTCCATTCCACTCATCAAACTGTACTGGAAAATTACAAAACTTAGTGAAGAGTCACTAAAAAGAGTTGATTAATCTTCTGTCAATACAGGACTAATTGCTGTAGGTAAACAATCTAGAAATCACATTTTTTTTCTTTCTCTTAAGAAAAGCAGAATTCCCAAGTCACACTGTCTTGGCTAGGGCTGTTTTTCCATTTTGACTTCTCAGGATCTTCTCATACACTCCCCACCCATCCCTGAGGCTACTCAGTGCTACTCCACCACCTATAAGGAACAAGAATGAACAGAAACATGCCACCAAGTAATGCACATGAGGATTTTTCAAATGCTGCTATTCCAAAGCAGCCTGTGTCCATCTAATATCCCAGAATGCCAATGGCAAAATCCATTTCAACACGAGAAAAGCAGTATAAGGACTAGATTCAGATTACCAGACAACAGAACAGGTCTGAAACAACAAATTGTTCAGCATCATTCCAGAAAGAGGAGCTTTCTAATAATAATAATACATGCAAACTATCAAAGGTGATCAAGTATGGGTCAAGTAGGAACTATGGGTGTGCATGCTCTGATCTTACAGATGATCACCTGTCTCTGTGCAGCTGCAGGTGATCACAAAAGAGTCCATCCCTGCTTAGCAAGAGCCCCAAAATCTTTACAGTGGCAGCAGAGTCAGTAAGAAAAGGGGGGAAGAGCTGTGTGAGGCTGGGACACACAGGGACACCCTGCCAGCACTCCCACGGGGCTCAGAGGACACATTGCCACCTAGGGTTGAAAGTCCAGGCTAGGAGGTGTGCTGCAATTGAATAATGTAATTGTTTCTTTGGTTTCAGGTGATTTCTGTGTGTGGAATAAGCAAGGCTTCCATCAGACAAAGGTGTCAGTCACACAAGGCTTAGGAGCAATGCTGGTGAACAGATTAGGACAGAAATGGAGGATATCCTATACAGCTGAAAATGACTGCAATTAATCCATATTAGAAACTAGAGGAGTTTATATTTCAGACAGTGTATTTTCAGCCAGCAGCACTTCCCTCCACAGCCAAACAGTGGTATTGGAGTTCAATACTTCATGAACAGAAAAGGCAACACCAGCCACTGTGAATCACTCAGGCAATTTCCCTATGGATTTTCACCTTCCCTGTTCCATGAACTATTCAGAAAATTGAGCTGAGGGATTGCTAGAGGTGAGGACCATGCCTCTCAGCTTGAAATCAGGACCTGCCCATGTAGTAAATAGTCTCATGATTTCAGTATGACTCCTGTCTGCAACACAGGGAAAACTTGTCTCCTTATGATGTGGAAGGAATGAAATGAGTGAAATGCAGGGACTGTATTTCCAGTCTTGTCCACAGTGAGACACTTTCACATGGTGTGCACCTTTAAAGCTGGAGTCTTGCCAGTATAACTGGCTTGGTGTGACACCAGGGAAATTTAAGAGCTGCTTTGTATTGTTATTTTACAAGCCCTTATACAGTGTTTGTTTTAAATGATGTGCTGTGTGATTTAGTGGTGTCTGCTGCAATGATGAAAGCCAGTGCCTGCTGTGCTGTGTGACTGCTGTCTTCTCCTGGAGATGAGATATTACTTTTCACTAGAGTTTCCCAAAAGGCAGCAGCAGCTTTAGCTTTTGGGGCATCAGATCTGCTCAGAACTCCCAAAAATAAAACCCAGGGAAATGATGGTGCTTTTAGCCCTGTTATAGATGAGTAATGCCATGGTTGACACTCACAATTAAAAGGCAAATATCATGTATATATGTTAGGAGAAGTTTTATAGATTTATAGTTATGTTTTACCCCCCCTTGTGTTGCTATCAGGGGTGGCCTGGGTTTGGGACATTTGGGAGGGCTGGCTCATCACTATGGCAGCACCTGACCTCCAGTCAAGGTGTCAGGGAGTGATCTCCAGCACTGGGCAACACAGAAGGAGTCAATGGACATAACTAAAGGACTAAAGGGTTAAAAGACAAAACCTCCATTGTGTGGGTGAGCACGTGGTGGGAAAGATCCTTTGCTCCTGGTGCTGTAATATTGTCTCTATTCAGTCCTCTGTTATATTTTTTAATAAGGTTTTAATAAACCTCCTGGATTTTTTTAAAGTGAGTATTGTTTCTCACAGCCCCAGTCTGCATGCCAGTTATCAGATGTTGGCTGGCAGGCAGGAAGCTGCCCTGGCAGGGGACACACCTGGGTGACCCGGTGGGGACACCAGCACTGCTGTGTGAGCCACCCCCAGGGCATGGGGGGCACCCCCCCCCTCTGCTAACAGCAGCCAGGGGGTTGCTCTTTGCTCATGGGATGTGGGCCAGGCTTTTATTACTGAGACTTCTGAAAGCCATGGGAACATAATTTCTGCTGTCAGTGTTCAGGCCAGCCCCTAGGACAGCTGGGACACAAAGGGGCTCCTGCCTGGGCAGATCTGGGTAGTGCATATTTCTCTAACAGTGAGAACCAAAACCTCTGCCCCAGAGGACAGGCAGGAAAAGAAAGAATTATTTTTTGTCAAATGATAGACTTTAGCTTCCTTAAGAGCAATACAGGATCATCCCCAGGAACTCAAAAGCTGATGAAATTCCTGCCCTGGATAACTTCCAGGTTGCTAGAGAGTGAAAGAGTTGGAAATAACAGGACCCTGGGGATTTTGATGCTGCTCAAGAAATCTAATCCAAAAACTTCTTTCTGCCAATGCCCAGGATCAGGTGCTTCACTGAAGATGTACTAAGCCTCAAAAAAGCTAAACAAGGGATAATGTAACTCTACCACTTCTACTCAAGGCTTCAGCCTAATCCCAATTTAGCAGAGTTTCACCTATACACCTGAACACTGGAATTTATGCCCCCTACAAGACTTTTTATTAAGTAGATTAACTCTGCATTGAAACATCCAGTGACTCTTTGCACCTCCCTAAATTCTGGCCCTTTCTAGGAATTGCCCATTTATAACACAGGCACATCAAGGCTTTGGAAAAACTTCCTTTCCCTAGCAAACCCTCTTTGCCCTCTGGTTGAAAGAAGCATTTGGTCACAGGGATTAACCAGCAGGCATCTGAAGAGGAGCAAGCCTCCAGCCTGTGCACATTTCCTCAGGAATGGTGACAGCCATGGCTATGTGGGAGCACAGGATCACTGTGCTGACAGGGACTGGATGGGACACTGAGTCCCAGGCTGTGACAACAGAGGAATCCACTATTCTCTTTCACACATGCTTCCAGATGAATCTTTACTTTAAACTGGCAGTATTACTGTCTCTGGTATTCTGGCATTAACACTGCTCTGTTCACAAATCTTCTTACTTTAATGGCTAAATACTGTCTTATTTCCAGACTAGATTAATTCATGGTTAATCTATGTTTTGCTCCTAGACAATGCATTCCTCTCTCACTGCTCTGTACTCCCATATGGTATTTTTAGACAGCAATCAGCTCATCTCTTGGTCTGTGATTTGCCAGACTAAACAAGCCAAACTCTTCCAGTCTCATTTCCTATAATTCCACTTTTCTTTCATCTCTTGGTTCCAGTTCACCTTTCCTGGATGGGACTCACTGGAGTGCTGCTGTTTCAGGCACAGCTGGCATGGACACTTGCCCTTCATGTGAAGGCAGCCTTCCTCTGACAAACCCCAACATCACAGCATTTCCACAGCTGCAGCACAGGGGCACTTCCCATCATCAGCCAACACAAAAGGAAATCATCTCATTTGTTTTTAACTGCTGTCTGTTACTCTACTTTGAAAATGTTTTGCTATTAGTCCAAGCAAGCACTTGACCTCTCCCTTCATGTTTTTAAATTTTAGAAACGAATGCTGCAAACTGTTTAACTCTGTTCATGGGATAAAATTTTTCCAACAAAAAATTGTTTCATTACAACTGCTCTGAGCCTGCTTGCTCCAATTCTTCCCACAGGTTTGGCACACAGCTCCCAGGACTCTGCCAGCCTCTTCTCTGTTGATCTTGGATGAACAAAAGAGTTGTTCTCCAGAGCAGCTGTAGGAGAGAAAGAGATGTGGAGCCCTGGCTTTGCCCACATCAACTGAGCTCCTCACTGCACAGCCCTCAAGACTCCAAGGAGCTTGTACAGCACAGTAACAGAGCTGCTGAGCCCATTTTGCATGTGGCTGATGGCAAAACCAAACCTCTGTGCTGCCAGAACTGCAGTGGAACTGTCCAGTGGGTAGGTCTGGGGGTGTCACTGCCCCCAAAGCCACCATCCCCACTTTGCTGGGCACTGAGCTCAGCTGGACCAGCCTCCCCAGTGTTCCTCAGCAGCCTGTGCCACCCCACTTCTCTCTGGGAGTGTGCCTTGTGCATCAGGCTGAGAGCCAAGAGCGTTGCCAAGAAGGCCCCAAAGTCTGACAGGACCAGTGGGGGGTTTGGTGCTAGAAATCACAACTCACTACTGCTTTTGAACTTACTTGTGTTCTCTATGATGTCCAGGGAAACTTTTTCTCAGTAGCATTTGTGTCCCATGAACCCACACAAGGGGCCTTTCTCTGGTTTGACACAGCAATATCCACTCCCAGTGCTCTGTGTGTTTGCATGTTTTATCAGCAGCTGGGTTTTTAGGCACAAAGCCCCAGTCTGAAAGGGGAGCAAGGCCCTCCAGGACTGCATGAGATACCTGCCTGTGCAAAAGCCACCAGTGACATCAGTGCCAGAGAGGCTGGGCTACCAGGGGACTGGCAGGAGCAGCTCTGAAATCCACATGCCCAGGTTTTAGAGATCCTTCTCCAGCCTGCCTGGGTCCAAGGAAAGGCAGCTGAGCCTCATTAGTGAGGCAGCCAAGCAGGACAGGTAGCCTCAGGTTACACTAACGAGCCAATTAAAAGGACTTCTAAGGGAAACCTGGCTGGGTAACAGGGAGGAGGAAGCCTGGCAGCTCTGGCTAGGGAGGCAGAGCTCTATGCTGAAGATGAGTTGCTGTGTAATTACTAAAGATTTTTCTATTGTGTCATTGGGGAAGAGGAGTCTAAAAAGATTAAAGATGGCTGATTTGGGCCTGTGATGTTGTTAATTTGTCTCATCAGAGACTGAAGTAAACCAAATAGCAGTAATTAATGATATTCCTGCCCTACCTGGCAGGGCACCTTAGGGCATTTTGGAGTCCCTGACCCAATAGGCACCAGGATCCCACCAAGACCCTTGAGGAGTTCTGAGGCAGCTGGATGGGGAGGCTCCATCATCCAGCAGTTCCCTGTCACCAGGGACCAAATCCAAATACACACCCAGCATTTCACAGGAAACAAATTCTGACCCAAGTCTGCCCAAGTTCTCTGCTAAGGACAGGAATTAAAATCATGACTCCAAACAACCTTTCAACTTAATCCAGTCATCAATCTGTCTCAGCAATTTGGGGGATCTTTGGGGGATCTTCTATACCTCACAAAGAAAAGCCTTTGAAGGCTTTTGAGAGCTGCAGTACTGTTTTCTTGGGCTAATGTAGATGTAATGGTTTTCCCCTTTAACTGAGAATTGTCAATGATTATATCTCAGGGAGATCAAAAGAGACTTTGAATTTAACCTAAGAATTTTTCCCCACTTGAAAACGTTTTATGAATCTTCTTTTAAACATGAATCTCTGAGAAGATGAACAAGGAAAAAACAGACATCTGCACAAGTTTTAAGTAAACCAGAAAAATACAGAAACTAATGAAACATTAAGTGAAAATGTACCTATCTCTGGCGACTTAATTCCCCATATCTTGGTCCTTGGAAGCAAAATAAAGATAACAGGAATAAATCAACAGTGTTGAGAAGCATGACATGGAGGCAGCATTTCATGCAGATTGGCTCATCTTCATGACCTGTTCAGCCATGAAGATCTAATCCCAACATCTTCTGACCCATCTCCATAGTTCATTATTTCCTAATCACTTATGGCCCTCGTGGAAAAATGCTCTGAGCTTCTCGGGCTGGAACAAATCTATAAATCAAGGACAATAGCTTCTTGGCTTTCTTTAGCAGCCTGTCTTTTCTTCACATATAATACTGTCCATCTGTTGAATCTGAAATTCACTTTGTGTGTAAATATACTGCTAGCAAAAATTAAGAAACAAGGGGAAATATTTCCAGTACAGAATAAATTCTCCATTGAATTTCCGAGCTGGTGTGAGACATTAACCTGGCACCTACTCAGGGAACTGAGGATACCTACTACAATTTATTATCTTGCTGTTCTCCAGCAGAGTTTCTCACTGTTCCTTAACAGAAATATAGCTTCTCTCCCATGGGTAGGCAATAGGAAAAAGGAAGACTCACAAAATAACAAACTGATTATTTTGATGTCTGTCTGTAGTTTGTGTTAAAAATTTTGCAATGCAAATCAAGAACACATGCTTATTAACAATCAGTCTTTGTGTCAACTTCTGAAAGGAGTTAACAATCAAATTGGATATTTGCTTATTTTCTAGATCCCAAGGAGGCCTTTTTCCTCCTTATATTCTTCAGTAAAATCATCCTTATTGGGCCACAACAGTGACTTACAGATAAATTTCTGCTCTTTAAAGGAGATTACATGAGTGACATTTGTTGTAGTTACATCTCCCAGATCAGCAGAGAGAAATTCAGACCCCTTAAAATGGAGCACCTCCCAGGGTGTAATGGATTTAACAAGGACTGAAACAACAGCAGACAGGATGAGAGGGGCTTTCTCAAGCTAAGAAGATGAGAAGGACTTTCCTTTTCACTCCAGCCAGACAAATAAGAACTACATTCTTCCACTTTCAATAACAAACTTGCAAGACTTGTCAATAAAAGCAGCAGGAGGTAAAGCAGTGCACACTGATGGGAAGATTTAATGTGCACTCTTCTCACCTGTGACTGGTGGGGGGTGTCTTTTTTACGTATTATGGCAAGAAGAAAGTTTAATTTTGATATAAATAAGGCAGAACCTGACTGGTGAAGTCACTCAGGAGCTGTTTCATCATTTCCCACGTGCAGTACTGGCCAGAAGGGAAAACAGTGGACAGAGCAGGGAAGCAGAAAAGGACAGAGATGAGAAAACCTGGAATTGAAAAAAAATTTGCAAAGAAAGCGGATATAAAAGAGTTGTGCAAAACTTGTCCTGCTCTACTTTCTTGTCTATTATTTCCAAACTTGGCCTGGTGAATGATTAAGAAAACTTCCCAAAGCACAAAGTAGCACAGACCTGAAAATTCCACAGCGTCTGAACACACAGTTAGACTAACTAACAGTAACAGCTCTTGTGAGGCTGGTAAATCACTCTTTCATAAAGTCATAGAAACACTTTCAAACTGGCATTTAGCTTCATCCCAGACTGGTTTTGAGCTGGGTACCTCACCCTAAAGACATGCCTGAACAGAAACTTAGGCTCCTGTCCTGATTCAGAAGGAGCTGATTTGATATATCTAAGACAAAAGATCTATCTGGGATTGAATTTACCAACTAAAAGCACTGGAGAGCAACAGGAAAAAATAAAGATGACACAGTTCTGGAATATAGATAAATATAATACATATACTGTAAATGGATTTAAATTTCTGAGGCAACACTAAATGTGCTATATCTCACCTCTGTGTTCTCCTTACCCAGACAACTTATTGGGATTTATCTGGGGCTGTATAACAGCCTATCTAATTTGATAACATTCAGACTTCATTTATCTCTCAATGCACAGCCAAAGCTGGCAGTGTTATTTAGGAGCTGAACAACCAAGGAATAAAACACAAGTTGCTTCTTTAAGATCAGTCTCATTTGAAAATATTTATATAATTAATAGACAAGCTTACTCTTCCTTTTAAGTTCTTCTTCATTGTAAGCAAAACTAACAATGAAATTAGGCTGACTTGAAGCAGTACCAAAATAATAACTACAAATACTGTTCAGCAGCCAGTGCTGCACCTGTGTGTGAGCCCAAACATTTGTGTGGTGCGAGTCAGTTTGAAGTTTCTGAAGAAGCTGCAAGTCTCCACTGCTCAGGGTGACATCCAGCTCAAGTAGTTTATAGTTTTGAGACAAAAAAAAAACCACTATAAAAGATGTGCCGTGTCTCTGTAATACATCTCACTGCCAATTGGTTACCATAAAATAAGACTCCAGAGCAAGTGAGGAGTAAGGTAAAGACAGTCTGCTTAATAGGGGGGTGATGCTGAAAGTACAGCTTATCACCTCCAGTGCTGGGTTCTTTGGAAAAGTTCTGTCTTCCCTAAGACCAGGAGGTAGAACAGACATATCCTGAAATAAATCAAACCCTGTATCATCCATCATATCTTCTGACTATCTATACTACACTGATCACATTTTCCATCTTATCTTTTGTTGTATTTCTCTATGGGAAGTCAATAAAAAGCTTTTCTGGCTTCGCTTGTCAGTCACACCTCTGGAACAGTTAAAAACCACAACCCTTTCCCAGGAGACTGTTTCATAAAATATAACAACATACACAGACTATCTCAGGTGCAAAATCAAAGACTGTCATGTCCAACTTCTAATGAGTATATAAGAAAAATAAGAAGAATAATTGGAGGAAGAATAACTTCCTTTACATGCATCTTTTTCCTGCTTTAAGGTGGTTTTCAGGTTTCCTCGGGGAAAAAACATTTTCCCTGTCTGGATGTAAAAAGCACAAACTGTCCTGGACTGGCCCTGTTGCCCAAAGCTCAGGGCACAGTGCCAACCTGAGCCTGTGCCAGAGGGACACCACGTTAAGCACAGTCTGAATCAGCAAGAGATGAGGATTTAGATGAGTTTAAACAAAAGTGCTAGGAAGGAGGAGACCACTTTTTAGACTGTTCCCAAATGGCTTTTCCAAGCTGTGTCTCCACAGAGGGATCAAGCTGTAGCCCAGGGGCCAGCAGTGGCAGCCATCTATCCCCTGTCCATGCCAACCCCAAAGCAGATCCCATTGTTGTGCTGCCACCTGTTCAGCGTGTCTGTCTGTGCCAGGGTGAGGATGAACAGCAAGGTTATTAAAAAAGCAGTTTGGCTAAATAAGGGAGCTCATTATGTGTGCTATTTTTGTTCCTCAAATGCCTGCCTTCCTCTCTTTCCCTTGAGGTTTCCAGAGAAATCTGACAATCAGGGCTGAGGTTTACTGTCAGCTTCCATTAGGCAAATCAACCTGGCTGGGGATGGGGGAAGGACAAGGGGAAAATTGCCCTAAAAAGGAGCTGATTCAGCACCAGGCATGTCTGTGCACATAGCCACTACCAGAAAGGGCTGGGCTGGAGGTGCTGTCCCAAAGCAGAGCCTTTCAGAGCCTCTGCTGGGAAATGCTGGTGCTGAGCACCATTCTTTGTCAGAGCTGCAGGAGGGGCAGAGCTCTCAGCTCTCGCTGCCCTGACAGAGCAAAGGCCCTTCAGCATGTTCACCTGTCACAGAACTCATTTCCATGTTGTAATTGATGTGTAAATGTGGTCTTCATTACTTGAACTAAAGACACACGAGCCTGCAAAACAGATTATTTGCCCCAGAATATGAACAGACTCTCTGGATGTGGAGCATTGGATTTGACATTTCAAAATCTCTGCATTAAAAAAAAAAAATTGTCTTATTTTCCAATTTTCCTTTAGGAAAAAAAAAGATTTTCCATCTTTCCATCAGTGATTTTACATGCATTCTTTCAGTTGATAGAGAATCCTAGAATGGGTTGGAAGGGACCTTAAGGATCACCTAATTCCAACCCCCAGTTGAGAGGGGGCTCCTTATATATGGAGCAGGAGCATCAACTCTCCTTCACAGAGCAGAGAGCCAGTCTGAAGCAGAAAAGGTTTCAGTCTCTCATATTTTTAACCACCATGCTCACAAAACAGGCCATTATTTCAAGGAGAGGCCAGTCCCCACTGCACTGTATTCATCCTGGTTGCACTTCATACATCTTCCAGGATCAGTCACTACACACAGTTACAGAATGAGGAAGAAAAATTAGAGTCATTATCCATTTCCTGCCATAGAAAACACATCTCTTATCCCCCTTAGAAATAGTGGGGTTTCCCTAAAAAAAAGCAGCACACAGCTTTTTTTTAAAACTGCAACCATCATGGCAGGAAGGCAGCTTGTACATTATGGTTTTCACAGATATATCACTAAGAAAAAAATATTTATTTCTCCAGCTGTGAGATGTCTATGAACTGTAATCATGCATGTCTTCTTCATCATAAAGCAGTTGTTAGGCATCATCAAATCAAATTCACAGTAAACAGGGAATTAAATTCAATTCTATATCTCCTCACAATCACAGAATCATTTAAATAAGCCCCTGACCCACAGAAAACATCATCAGTATAGCCACAAACATAAAATGATATTTAGGAGCTTCTGTGGCACCTGTGGCTTAAGGAATCTGCATGTTTTAAATTCCAATTACCTTGGCAGTATTGCACATCCTTGGGGTATGACTGTTCTAGGGTACCAATACATCCCTCCCAGAAATGGAGGGACACCTGCCCAAGCTTTTACATTAACTGTGGAAACAGGATCCAAATTTCTTGCTGCCATCCTTATCTGGCCATCCTTTCCTCTCCTCCACACACCTCAGGAGACAGCAGCAAACCTCTCTCTGAGGAACTCCTGCTTGTTGCTGAAGGCTTCAAGAGGATTTAAGTTCCCAGAGTCAGGAGCATTCCTCCCCTCTAACGTACTGAAGTTATCCCAAAGTTATCCTTTGGCCTTCCTTACCAGACCCCAAAGCAATGCCAGCCACCAAGAGGTACTGGGGAGAAGATGGCACAAAGGAGGACAAGGGGACACGTGTCCTCTGCAGGTGCTAACAGAGCCCCAGACACTGCTCAGTGCCCCAGACAAGCTCCAGGGCAGGAATGGCACGGGGGAAGAAAATCCCTATGGATAATCCAGGGTCTCCTCAGCCAGACACCTCTGCACTCCAAAGGACTCAGTAATTATCTGAAGCTGGATCTCTACAGGAAAACCCTAAGTTTGAAGGATAAAGTCTGTGTTTGCCTCTCAATTTGTACTTCCCCCCTGTAAAACCCACAGTATGTTCAAGTTTTGTACTCGTGTTTGATCAACTAAAACAAAAAATATCAGCATACCTTTGATAGGGTAGCTCATGAGGATCTTGCATTGAAGGATTTCTAAATTAATATTTTAAAGCTTAGAATAAAAGCTTTCCAATATATCTAAGTGCTTTGAGCTCTGAAGCCCCAAACCTAAGCATTTCAGTGGAAAATAATTTTAAAACTTACATTCTTCCTGTTAAGGAACCTGGAATTTTGGTGTTCTGTGGCTGGATTTTTGTTCTTCTCAGGAAAAAGACTTCTTCATTTCATGAGTTTGGAAAGTGCTGCACAAATCATTCAAGAAATAAAAACTGCAGTGTGTTTTCTTTCCCTTTAGCATAGCAATGGAAAGCCAGCTTTGCCTCCATCAGAATCTATTTTTGATAGGGTTTCCATATCCTGCAGGTTTATCCCAAGGAACTTTCACATCCACCCAGGTGAGTAGCTCAGGAGGGAGGAGGCTCAGCGAGCCCCACAGGGCAGAGCTGCCCCACCTCGGATGTGAGGGGCTCCAACAGCCCCCAAAAACCAGAAAAGGCTTTTTCCAGATGCTGCCATGCCACAGAAAACTAATTTCTCCCATATGAGAGGACACTGCTGCTGCACGCCTGTCAGGAGTCCATTTCAGAGCTGGAGCTTACAGGATAAACCATTCAACCTACAAGGAATTGTCAAAAAACACAGCTAAATAACAAACACATGTAAGTCCCAGGCATTTCCCTGAGCCCCACTTGTTCTTTTTTTAGCCTCAGGAGAAAAGCACATTCTTCTGCATAATTTATTTCTTCAGCAGAATTATGCAGAAAACTGCAACTAAATTGCTTTTCCTGATTAAAAACAGAGCCTTTTATATTCTCCCCTCCCCCCCACTTCTGGATTATTTGCCTTTTTTTTTTTCTTTTTTTTTTTATCCTAGAGCTTCCTACATGTAGCTCTTTTAATTTTTCCTGAAATAAAACAAAGCTCCACCTGATCCTGCCTTTCCCAGCACACCCCCAGGTGTGGGCAGGACACATCCCCAGCCCCAGTGCTCTGCACTTGGGTCATGGCAGCCCATGACTGTACTGGGGGGGAGAGAGGGGCACTTGCTGAGGGGAAGGGAGTTTGCTGATGAAAGGGGGAGGGTGTTTTATCTCAGACAGTGAAGCAGCTTTCTGCAAGGTCCCCTGCTCTTGGGATGGCTGTCACAGGCACCTGTACAACAGAGCTGGGTTCAACTGCTCACAGATGCAGGGCCTCGGATCAGTGTGAGAATGATCAAGTCATTTGCTGTTTTTCGTGTTTGTTTTGCCTGGGAGTGTGAGAGATTACTTTTAGCATACCTAGAAAAGGGGCTGAGGATCAGTGGTTGGTGGGGGAGCAGCTTCACCTCCCTGTGAACTCAATTTCCTCCTGCACTGGAGATGTAGTGCTGCTATTTGCATTTAGCTCTGGAGGAACACACTGTCTCAGCTCTTCAAAAACCTTCCTGTAGAGACCAGGTGCAGTCCAGAGGCTGGTTATAAACCTTTGTATGCCCAATGCCACGCTCTTAGAACAAATAAAAAATTGATGGATTTTCACTTTCATTTAATGTCTTTGCCTGGTACAAAGAGCTGATGTGATGAGTCAGTGCTGATCTGTGCTTTATGGTGGCTGCCTGCTTGTAAGGAATTAGGGCTATGGCAGTTAAATACAGGTACACTCAGGATTATTCAAGAGGCTTTCTTTCCAGCATGACAGCACTGTCGTTCTCTGGCTGGTTGTGCTTCTTCCCAGGTGCAGCAGCATCAGTGGAAATGAAAATGCAGCTGGTGTAGCTCTGTGGGGACCTGCAAGTTTCCATTACAGTAGTATGGCCTTCTCCCTCCCTGTCCTGGTCCTTACATACTCAATAGTGTCTGGAGTAAAAACAGGATCTGGGTGACACACTCAGAATTCATGGAATGGGGGGGAGTGGGGGCTGTTACTTAGACACTAAATCCTCCTTGTCTGCAGCTGTAGGTTTGGGGGGGATTTTTTTGTTAGTGGAAAAAGATTCCCTACTGGTGTCCCCTGCATTTCTCTCCAAGCCCATTCACAGAATTCACAGAATCACAGAATGACCAGGTTGGAAGAGACCTTCCAGATCATCCAGTCCAACCCAGCCCCAACACCTCAACTAAACCCTGGCACGCAGTACCACATCCAGGCTTTTTTTAACACATCCAGGCATGCTGACTCCACCATTTCCCTGGACAGGCCATTTCAGAACTTATCACTCTTTGTGTAAAAAACTTTTTCCTGATATACAACCCTTATTTCCCTTGGCACACCTTGAGACTGTGTCCTCTGGTTCTGTCAGTGCTGCCTGGAGAAAGAGACCAACCCCAACTGGCTACAACCACCTTTCATGGAGTTGCAGAGTGATAAGGTCAAATTCTTCCCTATAACCAGGGAAAGCAGCCTGTGTAGCTGTGGGACATATGTTGGTTTAATCCAGATTTAAGAAGTGTCTCTCATTTTTGGATTATGGTGTTTCAGTACACAACAAAATAGCTAAAAAGCACTCTTAAGAGCACTGTGGGGGCCCTTCACCAGAAGGGCTGGTGCATGGAAATCTGGTCAGTAAGTTCAGAAAAGCAGCAAACCTTCAACAACCCTTGCTTAAAACCAGAAATGCACTCTGCAGCCACTTCACACATAGCTGGGGGAAAGGCAGGTTTAGAAGCATGTACTGAGTAGTTGTGTTAGTAAAGGGAAAATGCCCTACTGCCAGGAACCCACCCTTGGAATACACATGTGCAGGAATCACTTATTCCTACACCAATTGAAGGAGTGCAGGGGCAGAGCTGACCTCTATACTCTACCCCTTGAGCTTATGGGTGCTCCTGGGGCTTCCTCCTCTGCCTCACTCTGACTGAGTGAGACCAAGTTCCTGGATAAATCTGCCAGAAGCCAGAATCCATGGGAATAGCTGGGTTTTGCCACTGGACCTGTGTTTATTGCCACCTGCCTACAGGTGGCAAGCCACAAGTTCATGGGTTTGTCTGTTCAGGTTGTGTTCATTTTATCAGTGCTGGCTGAACTTTGCATCATTCTATTTATTGTCCGTGTCTCCACTAACAGGATACATCAGCTCTTAGAAGCTGCCACTGCAGAAGCTCCTGACACATCTGATGTGTCAGAAGCTGTCTCAAGCTGGAAACAGGGGTGTGCATTCTATTGCCATCTGTCAGAGCTGGGGCAGTTCTCTGCTGGTCACTGGGCAGTTTCCTTTCTCTCTCCCACAGCCCATCCTCCCTCCAGGAGATCTCTGCTGTCCATGGCCACTGAGTGTCCCTGCATGGCTGATCAAATTCCACCATCCCATGGGAGAGGCTCTGCCCAGGGGAGGAGCCAAGCATTCCTACCTGGATCCAATCTG
>VZRH01002619.1:1354105-1370344 GCA_013397555.1 Urocynchramus pylzowi
GGTTTGTTTTTGTTTGTTTTTACTATTGCATTTGTGTTTTTAGTTTTCCTAATACAGAACTGTTATTTATATTCCCGTATCTTTGCCTGAGAGCCCTTTAATTTCAAAATTACAACATTTCAGAGGGAAGGGGTTTACATTTTCCATTTCAAGGATGGCTCCTGCCTTCCTTAGCAGACACCTGTCTGTTCAAACCAAGACAGGAACACACCTCTCTTTCCAAGTAACAGATTGGTAGTGCACTGGTGGTGTCTTTCTTTCTTGAATCCATCAATCATTGGTCTTCAGCTTAAAACTTCAAACAAACTATTTTCTCTAATTTGACCTATTTTTGCTCACTATTAGCTTTGCTCATGATAGCATTATGTGGTTTTCTAGGGTTGTTGGAAGATCCTGGTAGGAAGGGAATTTCCAAGATAAAAGTAGGGGGAAAGTATATTAATGGGCAATCTTTGACTGATAATTTAAATTAATTGTAAAAGGAGTGAAAATTCCTGTATGTCTCCAAATATGTAACCTTTTTTGTTAGTTCCTAAGTTAATATATACAATGGCTTCCCAACAGTAACTAAACCAGTAACTACAGATAAATAGTATTTAGTGCTTTTATTTGCAAATTAAGTCTGTACTATTTAGGACAACTTTATTTCTGATTATATGTCTACAAGGGAACCAGAATCATAGAAGGAATTCCTGTTGCTATTCCCTTGAGGAAGGGTTTTTGTTCCCTACTTTAGGCTTGGCATAGCATCATTGCAGGTAATAGCCTTTTGAGAGCAGTGATTAAATGCACAGGCTGAACAAGGCTGTACATATTGTGCACTGCATTCCAGCTGATTGCATTAAATATTCCAGATTCACGGGGTCCTCTCAGTAGATGCAATGCTCTGCTGAGCAGAATCATCATCAATATTTAAACGTTCTTTCAGACCAAGCTGTAACAGCCCCATTTGATACCTGGCAATGGAAATGATGTCTCAGATTGTGCTGGAACCCTGGTTACTGAGAATTTGAGGCTTTCTGTGCTGACAGGCACTGACCCCCAAGAGAACACTACATGTGACCTGAGGTTGTGGAGAAGGCTTCCAAAATGGAATGATAGAACTGGGATTGTGGGTGTGGAGGTTAAATAGAAGTATGTAATATCACAGAGTGGAAAACTTAGTGTTTAAGGGTTTAGAATATAGTAGTATATACAAAGCAAGATTTAGGTTTTAGAGCAGAGGCTGGTCCTTCTTCTTCACCTTCTTCTCCATGGGTTTGGGTGGTTTTGTGTAATTGGATAAAAAAATCCACATTGTGGGCTGTGGGTGGTTGGTTATTGGGTTAAAAGTAAAAATAATTCAGGTGTCATTTCTTAATTGTACACTTCATCCTTAAAAGGCCTTGTAGAAAGAGAGACACATCTCCATTTTCAGTTTGTTAGAGTGAAGTCCTGTAGAACTCAGGGTTTGTGAGACTGTGACATGGATAAGAACTAACAAACATCTGAGTCCCAACAAGAAATACCATCTCGCCATTTAACCCCAACCTTTACAAAAAAGAAGATAAAACTCAATGTAATTTCAATAGATTTCACCCTTCACCAGTATCTTCTGTAAATACTGTCCCAGGGTCCCTCCCTTCCTGAGCCCACCTCACTCAGGAATCTGATGCTACAGCCAACACTCTGATCCCAGAACCCTGCTGTCCTGCCAGCAGAAGGCAGACAACCCTCTGATGTAATCTCAAGAAACTGCACATCCATTTGGCCTCTTAGGACCCCTTAGAGGCTTTTAGGGGCCCTTTAGGGCTTTGGGGCTTTTCTGCTTTCATCACAACACGTTCCAAAGCCCCTCCTGGGCCAGGTGACTCCTGGAGGCCTTCTTCTTCCTGGGCAGCAGATGTGCAGCTTTGGGTCCCACATCCTCCAAGTGTGCACTGGCTGATGGGGGATCAGCATCCTGGGCCCATTTTTCCAAGCACATTTCCCAGAATATTTTAGAAGGAGGGGCTGCACCACCTGTGCTAAGTGGTAAATTCCATTGGAGCTGAGTTCATCCCTTCCTGTGGCCTAAGCCAAGCTCCAGTTGCATACCCTGAATGGAGACAGGGAAGGAAGGATATCCTCAGATACTAATAACTGAACTTAGAGCAATAATAAAACATGATATGCTATGTTAGATCTTTCATTTAAAATAAAATCCTCTGACACGGAGATATCATTATCATTTTGTCACAAGTAACTAACCCATTTGAGGGTAAATATAGTAGATCAAAATGGATGCTTCTTAGCAAAAGAGTCTGTATAAATAAAAACAGTGGAGATTAAAGGGCTAACAACAATGGTCTTTGCTGCTGAGTTTCCAGCAGCACCCTGTGTGCATCCCCAGCAATATGTTTACAAGAAAGATTTAGGAACTAAATATATGATATTACTTCTCCCCTGTCAATAATCTGGTAGCCTTAGGCACAGATGCCAATGGAAAAGAAGGCTGGAGTTCAAAGATGTGGGACATGAGAAAGTAGCAGGGATAATTTTCACCTGATATCACATCATCAGAAACTGCTACACAAAATTATTGTGAATTATGGGGGCCTGCTGTGCATTTGATTTCCCACAGCTGCTACCACAGCAGTCACTTTCCTGAAAATTAAGTGCATGTTTCATCTGCTGGCAGAAAGGGAAAAGGGGAAAAAAGGTAAAGAAAGAAAAATTTATGATGGAAAAGCCACTGAAATCTCCCGTGCTAGGGTGGGCAGCCACAGCCTGCCCCTGGCTGTGCTCTGGGACAAGCAGCAGGGACAGGGGGCCGTGGCAGTCAGAGCCAGAGCTGTGTGTGCATTCCATCCACATCCCCCACAACTGCTGCTGTCTCTCATCTGCAGCGAGGGAGATGCACAAAGCAGAATATTCCACTCTCTCCTCCCAAGCAGCAGCGCAAGGAGCGCTCCGCATCTGCCGGGAGAGAGGGGCCAGGGGAGCCAGGGAAGGGGATTCTTTCATTCCTACGTGTGAAACTGCAGCTCTGAGCTGCTCCTGAGCACCTCCTGGGCTTGGTTTGAATGCCCTGCCCGCAGGCTTGGTGCCACTCCCCGCAGCAAAGCATACAGTGTAGCACCAGCCTGACAGCCCCCACCAAAGCATTTCCCTCCTCCACCCTGGCATCCTCCACCAGCAAATGTTGACCAGAAAAGCCATGTGGTTATTTAATTGGCAGGCAGATTTTACTAGCATGGAAACAAAGATACTTCAATCACGTTTTTGCGTCCCAAGCTTGCCAAGTGCTTCTCTGAGTGCTAATTAAATTCCACAACCTCCTCAAACAGCAGGTCAATCCAATCTGACATTGCTGGAGCTTTGTTTCCTATGGAAGTTCTGCAAAGGTGCCCGTGCTGGAACCACTGGCCCTGTTAAAGATGATTTGACAGAGGCAGAATTCCCAGATGTTCCCAGAAAAACAATGCTCACTTCCAAGAATTCTAAAGGTTTATTAAATCCTTATCAAAAATACATCAGAAGACTGAATAGAGAAAATATTACAGCGCAGGGAGCAAAGGATCTTTCCCACCATGTGCTCACCCACACAATGGAGGTTTTGCCTTTTAACCCTTTAGCCTCTCCCAAGTTCTGTCCATCGACTCCTCCTTCTCTGCCCAGTGCTGGAGATCACTCCCTGACACCTTGACTGGAGGTCAGGTGCTGCCACAGTGATGAGCCAGCCCTCCCAAATGTCCCAAACCCAGGCCACCCCTGATAACAACACAAGGGGGTAAAACATAACTATAAATCTATAAAACTTCTCCTAACATATATACATGATATTTGCCTTTTAATTGTGAGGGCCAACCATGGCATTACTCATCTATCACACAGAGGAAATGAATCTCTGCAATCCTGTTTGTGGCCCTGAGCAGCATCGTGTCAAGGTGCTGAAATGAGAGCCTGTTCTGTGAGGCCACAGGGCAATGCAGGCAGAAAAGGCCTCATCTATGGAAAAGCTTCAGCCAAAGCTTATACTTTCTTGGACACTGAAGTAAGAGAGAGATATCCAGGAGAAGCTGGACTTGGCACATTCTGACTCACAAAACAAATAATTTCTGGACCAGAGGAACATGGACTAGGTTAGCAGATGGCCTTCCACCAGCTCATGCCAACCATGCCCAGACCCAGGATCTCAGTCCAGAAGCCCTGACGTTTCCTTGGGCAGAGTGATGCCTTGAACCTCATCCCCTGTGATGCTCACAGATACCAGGACTACTTTGATTCTTGCCCTGCTCCCAGCACCACTGGATCAACCCCAGGGAAAACCAGGAGCAATAAAATCAAGGCTTCACTGAGCCTCTTTCTGTGTCTGGACATCTTCTAGAAAGGTGAGTTTGTCCCTAGGCCTTGAATTTTTAGCCCTTTCTTTTCAGAAAGGAGATTGGTATGAGTCCTTAGAGTAAAAAATAACAAAATAGTTTCTCTCAAAGAGGACTTTTTATAAGATAGAATGAATCTGGATCCAGAGAAAAAGGAAAGAAAAGTCACTCTGATTCCTGAAGCAATTTCATCCACATAGGTGGCCTTCTTCAGATCTTCCCAGGACTTCTTCAGGGGTTTTGGGGGTCTTTGTCTTCACACAGGAGGACTGACAGGGTTCATCTGAGGTAAGATAGGAGGCTTAACAACTGCCACCTTATTTCTATTAGCACTTGTTTTGCAAAGAGCAAATTCTTCATTATGAAGATGAGGCAAAGAAGAAATGACTGGAACTCATTTTAATGGTAAATAAACTTTGATATCAAGCTGATACTTAAGACAGATATGAAGTTATTCTGTGGGAGTCAACTGAATATCAATTGAATTATTATATAATGAGGAAAAGGATTGAAATTTGGGGTTAATTGGGAGTATTATGAACAATTAGAGAAAAATGAAAAAACCAAAAAGTGCAAACATATCATAGCACCTCTTCAAAACAGTGTGCACTCAAGCGTAACTTTTTTGTCTGTCTGAAAGAAAAAAAAAAAAAATCTAATTTGAGAGCCAGTGGTGAGCATTTCTGTGATCTGGATTGAGACTGGGGGGACAGATGGAGTGCAATGAGAAAATGAAAGGAATGGGGTTTGCTTTAATTCAAAGCATCCTGAGCTGTTAAAAATTTTGCCATGCCTAGAAAACAATGATGGAAGAAACAGCCTTTGGTGATAAATATCTCTTTTCTTTAGAAATGTCTGTTCCAGCAAGCCAGTCTCTGCCACTCTTACTTCTGACCCCTAACACAATAAAAATAAATACAGGTTTAAGAGGTTTGCCTCTTGCTCTGCTCTCTGTAACCTGCTGGGTAACTTCCTATTCCCAGGAGTGGCTGTCAGTGCTCATTTGTGCACAGATGGGGATCTCTGGGCAGACAGAGCCTTCCATCAGCTGGAACCCTCCAGTGGGAACAGCCAAATCCATCCCAGCCTTTCCTGGGATGCAGCAGAAGCAAACCCAGCAGCACCACTGTGCACAGGATCATTAGCAGAGGAGAAGGGGGGCTGCATTTCTCTGACTTCCAAGACAGTAATGCTAACAACAGAGGAAAAGGGATTATCTTTTTTTATTCCAAGGTTGGGAGTCCTGTTTCAGGTTTCAAGCCATGCAGCCAGCAATAATAACCTGCTCTGAAAGCTGCTGGCTGCACAAAGGCAAATTGCTCACGGGCAGTGATGGCAAAATTTAATCCCTGCTCTTAGAATGCAACCCACATAGCCACTCAAGACAACATAATAGCACTTTTGTAGCTCTCTGCTACAAACATCACTTTGAAAAGGATACAGCTGTGGAGGGGAGTCTCCACATGCGTCATTTTTGGCTGGCTACCAAGTCATCAGAGCTCAGACACACTGTGCTCCCTCACACAGCTCTGCCAGCTACTGCAGAGTCATGCCTGGGGAAGGCAGAGGAAATGGATGGAGCTGTGTGAGCAGGAAACACACAAGGATAAAATTCAGTTGCTGACCAGATGATCAGGTTAGGAATTCATCTTCTGAAGAACTGGAATGAGAGAAAACTGGGAGACAGCTCCAGGCTGGGATTTAATTTACAATCCCTAAGGCACTGTATGGACTCATTTGAGATTCTAAAGCTGTAGATGTGCCAAACATCAGCAATTCCTTCACTGAATGAATACACATGGAGGAGGTCAGACAAGACCACAGACAGCACCAGCAATTCCTCCCTCCATCTTCTTTCCATTGTTCTCTTGAGCTGTCAGTCACACTGTTTCCAGCTGCCAAATAAATCAACTAAGTGGCCACAGGAGGCCAAAGCCCACCCATTCTGCTCTCAGCACTGCACTGGCTCTGCACAGCACCAGAGGTGCCCCATGTCCTGCTCAGCAGCCAGAGCTGTGAGGACCCAGGCTGGAGAGTGGCCCTGGGACCACCCTGGCTGAGCTCTGCTCATACCCTGTGTGCTGCCAGGGGGTGCCCCTGCTCCTCCAGGGCAGCCTGGGCCCTCCACTGCTGCTCCTGCCCTCCAGCCCTGCTGGCAGCACTGCCCAGCCAGCCTGGCTCCAGCAGGGCTGGGCTGGCACACTGGCACCTGTGCTGCTGGCACAGATGTGCCCATGAGAGGGACAGGGCTGCTCTCCCCTGGGGAGGTGGCATGAGCAGCTGAGAGCAGGGCAGAATGCAGCTCACACAACCAGGGTCAGAAGAGGCACTTCCACTCCAGGAGCAGAGCTGTGCTGGGGGCTGCAGCAGGCAAGGGAGGAAGAGCTCAGGTTCTTACAGTCAGCTGTGGACCAGAAGGAGCAAGAATCCCCCCCAGAACTGGCCAGGGTGCTTTGAGTCTTTACCAACCCACTGTCAGCTGTTTCTGAAAGCCCCAAGAATTCACAGAATTCACAGAATCACAGAATGACCAAGTTGGAAGAGACCTTCAAGATCATTGAGTGCAACTCAGCCCCAACACCTCAACTAAACCCTGGCACCCAGTGCCACATCCAGGGATGGTGACTCCACCACCACTGCCCTGGGCAGACCATTCCAGAACTTCATCACTCATTCCATCAAAAACTTTTTCCTAATATCCAACCTATATTTCCCTTGGTGCAGCTTAAGGCTGTGTCCTCTCCTTCTGTCAGTGTTGCCTGGAGAGGAGACCAACCCCACCTGAGCACAGCCACCTTTCAGGGAGTTGCAGAGTGATAAGGTCACCTCTGAGTCTCCTTTTCTCCAGGCTGAACACCCCCAGCTCCCTCAGTGGTTCCTCACAGGGTTTGTGTTCCCAGCCCCTCTCCAGCCTCGTTGCCTCCTCTGGACGCGCTCGAGCGTCCCAACATCCTTCCCAAACTGAGGGCCCAGTTTATCAGAAATATCAGCCAGAATTAGTTTATGCATAACAAATCCAAGAAAACAATAACCTTCTTATGGATCACTCTAAGAGAGATTACATTGCTGTGTGTATCCTGTGATACTGCTTGGGCCTCTGCATAGAAATAATTGTTGAAAGAATTTCCTTAGAATGCTCTGGTTCTCACCACAAACCTTTGGGGCGTGTTCTCCCTTCCTGGCACAAATAAAGATACAGGATTTTGAGTGAATTGCCTAATAATTCTGCCACAAGCTGATCTCCTTTCTCCTTCCTCCCCACCTCACCGTATTACTGATGGGAACAAGGGAGTTGTTATCAATCAAGGCAAGCTACATTGTGATCTCTGAATCAAAACAAAAACTGAAATCCATTTCCAGCAGTAGGATAAAATGTGATTATATTTACACTTCCTTGACACAATTCAGGCAGTAAAATAACAGCCTTCTGCAGACATTTTTCTTCTTCATATTTAGATTTGTCAGTATTGTGGAGCTGTGTGAGAAGGGAAGGAATTATTATAGCAGCTGAGATTCAATGACATGTTTTAGTTGCCTCACAAATGAAGATGTTCAGTTTATTGTGTTGTCTTCCCATCTTTTTCATCTCCAGGTTCCTTGAATACTGTCCAGAGCATCCTTCAAACTGATAAAATTGTATTTCAATCAATACAGTTCTATGGAAATCTATTCTTGGTTTTGACATATCCATAAATTATATCTACTTACAACTTTAATTGTTCTGTATTATCACAGGAGATGGAATTTTGAACTCATGCAGCTGTTTACAAATTAAATTTACAATTAATGAAGAAAGTAGATGATTAGACACTTCATATTTCCCAAACTGCATTTGAAAAGGGTATAATCAGGCTTTATATGGTCAAACCATGTTTGGACCTTTTGATATTTAAGGTGTCAGGCCCAAAAGATCCCAGAGATGCAAAAACTGGTTTGACTCACATAACCTGTGTCAACCTAAAGTTGAGCTTGATGTGTTGGCTGGAGCAAACACTATTCCTCATAACAAAAGTCTCGTTTCCAGTAGACAATATGTTCTCTCCTCCTTCCAACACCAGCAATGATATTGAGCCCATCAACCCCACCTAGAGCACAAGGAAACCTCCCTTTACATGAGTGCCTGGCACTGTGTGACCTCAGCACCTTCAGAAAACCCCCACAGCTATGCTCTGAAGTGGAAACAATTCTACTCTCAGAATTTTACATGTTTTTAGGAATTGTATTACAATTTCTAATGTGTCTCCTAGATCCCTACAAAGTATTTAATGGAAGGGCCATCCTCTGTCATCTCTCCAGACTCACAGAGACAGTTTTTAAATCAGGAGCCAACCTGAGAATGGTTCAGTATTCTCCTCACAGCCCCATGCTCTGTAGCAAGAGAGCTGTGAAAAGTGAGTTAACCAAAAGCATCAATAGCAATTTTTAAGGAACAATCATGTAGAATTACTGTTCAAACTTGATCATATACCATAATACACAGAGCTCATCTGCAGGATAGCACACTGAAACTGGAAAGAATGAAAGCCCTTTCTCTTTTTTTACAACTGGAATTCAAGACCTCTTCATTGGCCAATTTTCTAATACCTGCAATTTTTATTTTCTTTTATTCAGTACCTCATTCTGCTTCATCTTCAGCAGACTGCCTTAGGCAAAGCTGTGCTTCTCTTCATTTCAGTTTTTCTCTCTTTTACCTGCACCACTTAAACAGTAAATTGGAAATTACAGAGTGCAATTAGGAGCATAGCCTTGCCCTGCCTTTTAGTACAGACACAAAAAATTAAGGAAAAAACATAGATAAAGTCTGTAGTTAAATTCCAATGTAGTCACTGCTCATGGGCCCAGATGACCAAGGCCCTCCCTAAAGGCTTACATGCAAGAATCAGGACCTTGAACCTGTAGATGAACCCATGTGGGCAGGGAGGGTGGATTGTGGTCCTTTCCAATCTTACTCATTCTGTGATTATCTGCTAATGGAAGTTTATCATATCAACTATTAGAAATGCTATAAATTCCTCAATGTATTTCTCCAGTAACAACTGAGATGCAGTGCTGCAATCCTCCTCAAGCAACTCAGCTGTAACACGACCCAAGTGTGTCTATGGGTGTCTCACCTTTCTTTCAAAAAGAGCCCCATGGCTAATAACAGACTGGAAACTAGGTGGACTTGGGCTTTAGGAATTACACCAACAGCTCCAGGAACCTGCCCTTTTACAATACCAACTGCAAACTGCTCCTTGCTTTTGGAAAGAGATGGGGTTCTGGTGCAGAAGAAGCAAGGTGTAACACAGCAGTGACTGCTGGAGGGAATAAAGAGGGTGAGAAGCTGGGAGTCAATAAACAAGCAAATGCTTAAAGGAGAGGGTTAACTGAAGGTTAAATAAATCATTGAAAAGGAGGTAAACTGGAGGCTGAATCCTGGAGGAAAAGAAGTGTTAAGCATTGTATGCGTGCATGTTCATGTCTTGAGAGAAACTGCTCCACTGCATTCTTTCTCCCTTTCTTCCTTTTATATCCACAGAAAGGCCTCCCACACTTCTGCAGATGCTCATGGCATACATGGAAAACTGTTGCAGGCTTTTGTAAATGCACAAGAGAAAAAAATCCAGGAAAGGTTTTTTGGGGAGAAGTGAAGAGTAGCTGAAAAAAATGCCAAAGCTCCTTACCTTGAGAAGGTAACCTGGGAGCACAGCTCTGTGATTGTGAGCACTTTGTTGATGGGTCTGTGGAAGCCTGTGAGCCTACCTGGGAGAGAGCAGCAGCAATGCCCTGGGAGATGCACCATGGGCTCTGGGCACTCCTCACAGCTCAGGGTGAGGGAAGAATCTTCCCCCATGGTGCTCTGCAGCACTATGTCAGTTTGTCCCAGTTCTGTCCTCCCCATTGCCCTGTGGGCCTTCCCTGCCCCTTTTCCCCAATATGTTCATGTTCTAGAGAGTTCTCCCTTCCCTGTGTTCCCACTGGTTTGTGTAACCCCACCCATCCACCCTGGAATTCCCTATTGGGAATTCTCTTCCCTGTGTACCGCCCCTGAGCCCTCAGAGCACTGGATCCCTGATGCTCTTCCCCACCCCTCTTTCCCTGGATTTATACCCTGGATCCTCCTTTGTCTGTGTCTTTGGCCCCTGGACACCTTCAATGTCATGTGGAATAAAGCATGTTGGAACTCTGTGCTGGACCCTCCCAGCTGAGCTGCTCTGTGTCTGTCTGTCTGTGCTGTGCTCTCGTGGCTCTTGGGGAAGGTTGTGCCCACCACCACCACGGACCACAGCAGGATCAGCTCAAGCCTAGGATTCCTCCTGATGGCCAATGGAGGGAGAATGAAGCTCCTTCAGCTCCTCCACGGCGTCCTCCCTGTCCCCTCAGGGCAGCTGGGCTGCAGCAGGGGCCATGGACCCTTGGAGGCAGCTCCCCTGGCTGTCCCTCCCCTGGAGCCAGGGCTGCACTGCCTCCCCTCACCCCTCCTTCCCATCCCCTCCTCCCCAGCTGGTAACCCATCTTCTAACTTTACATCTACAACAGGAAAAAACATCCTCCCTGATGCCAGTCCTGGAAGGGAGTGTGTTTTGGAAGGGCAGTAACTTTGCTAATGAAATCCTTTGCATGCCAGAGCATGCTCCCTCCATGCCTTACCACCATATGGTTAAATTTTCCCCTCCATCAGATTTAATAAATAGTGTTTACAAATTCTTAGGCATGCCTCCCTTGTAAAATCCACTAAACCCACAACAAATATACTTATCATGGCATTAATTTGGTTAGAGATTTTCTCAGAGTATTGACAGCCATATCTAATTTCTAAGGATTTATTTTTATTTCAAAATATATTAAATACATTTTTTCTTCACCCACTACAATTCCTTTATAATTGTATTTCCTCTGAAGGCAGGGGACAGCTGCTTTACAACCATCCACTGTCAGACCACATTCCCTCTAAAATATCCTTCAATAATTAATATTTTATATTTATTCACAAGTAAGAACTTAAACTTTCCTACATGGATCTACAAAGCCCTGAGTTCATTCGTCCTACAACTGAACACTGACATTTCATGGTTCAAACACCATTCCCTGCTGGGAGATTATCTGCTACCATGGTCTAGATATTAATATCTGCAGTCTGTGAAGAAGCTTTAATAATCTTAAATATAAATTTTAATATCAATTCCCTCATTCATACTTGGTCCTTCTTCTAGAAATGAAATGAAGCAGACACCCAAAAAGCAGAGACTTAATTTTATATTCAGCACTAATTTTTGATTCATTTCCTTTCTTGGTCAATCAATTGGCTTCTGTTAACAACAAAATATCTGGACTAGTACTGAATTGAGTGTCCTGCTGGCACATTTGGATCCCAATATTTCTCTTGAAATATGAATGTTATCTACCATATATGTACAAGACTCTTTTCCATCCAACAGTTTTAGAACAGTTCTGGGCCCTCAGTTTGGGAAGGACGTTGGGACGCTCGAGCGCGTCCAGAGGGGGCAACGAGGCTGGAGAGGGGCTGGGAACACAAACCCTGTGAGGAACCACTGAGGGAGCTGGGGGTGCTCAGCCTGGAGAAAAGGAGACTCAGAGGTGACCTTATCACTCTGCAACTCCCTGAAAGGTGGCTGCAGTCAGGTGGGGTTGGGCTCTTTCTCCAGGCAGCACTGACAGAAGGAGAGGACACAGCCTTAAGGTGTGCCAAAGGGAAATACAGTTTGGGTATTAGGAAAAAGTTTTTTACACAAAGAGTGATAAAGTTCTGGAATGATCTGCCCATGGTGGTGGAGTCAGCATCCCTGGGTGTGTTTAAAAAACGCCTGGATGTGGCACTGGGTGCCAGGGTTTAGTTGAGGTGTTGGGGCTGGGTTGGACTCGATGATCTTGAAGGTCTATTCCAACCTGGTCATTCTGTGAATTCTGTGAATATTAGTACAGAGTCACTGTGGCAAATGAATTTTGTCATGGCTTGGATCTAACCCACTGCAAGTACCAGCATCTTTCCATCCTTCTGTGTTCCCTAACCACTCAGAGCCATGGATTCATCCTCACCTCTTTGTGTATGCAGAACCACTGCAGAAGGAGCCTGGGACCAGTGAGCAGCTGCTCAGTTCCCTGACAAACCCTCCTTTGCCAGCAACAAACATGAGATCCCCACCACGTTTATATGTTAGGGAGTTCCAGGAGTCCAGGGAAGTGGGAAGTGTTTATGATGACAGCTGAACTCAGCAACAATCTCCTTCTGCTAGGATTTTTCCTGACGGGACTTGCTGCCTTGGTTATGTCAAACTCCATTCTGAACATGGATTAATTGTTACCATTGAGTTAAAATGTGTGTGGCACCAAGTGGGAGAGAAATAACTAATCAGAAACAAGGACCCTCTGGCATCTGGTCTTACCCAAGGTGCTCTCAGGCTGCATCTCACATCAGACTCTTCTTGTCCCACAGATCCATAAATAAGTTTTGGAGGACAGGGAGAGAAAATCCAATTCCTTGATTGCTATGACAGGCTTTATCAGATAAAACAAACCAGTGCATGAATTCATCCTCATGGCCCCTTCTCCCTCCTCTAACAACACAACAGCAAACAGAGACCAATACCTCCTCCCCTCATAAATCCAACTAGCTCCATGGCAGAGATTTTCCTGGAAAGGAAGACAGAGGTTTTATCAGTGGAAATTAACAGCTCCTGGTCTCTGCTCAGCCCATTACCATCAGCTGTGCTGTGTTAGTAGTTAGCTAACATGGGTTCATGCCTGGAGTGTTATATAAAATGTATATCTATCCGAAGATGATGTCAAATATATGTAAATATTGGGAGGAGTCTTAGCAGAAGAGTGTAAACAAAGTGTTGGCAATTTTTCTTACATTCCCCAGGACGAAAACTTCTTTTCTTTACTCCTGATGTTCTAGTTAGGATCAAATACTCAGGGCCAAAATTGCAGCTCACATGGAATGTCATTGCTGGTTTGATTTAGACCACTTCAAAATAGTGGCCTTAGGTTTGATTTTTCCAAAGTCATGCTGATTTTTCACTTGCTTTACACAAGGGCTTCCCATAGGACCAGTGCTTCCCAGTGACAGGGAATGCTTGTGATGTGGTTAAAATCCTGTGTCTCTGCACATGATGGTAAGCAAACCCCAGTGCAAAGTGCAGCTCCAAACCACTAGCACATCCTTTACTTCTGGGTTTGCCCAACCCAGCACTGCACAGGCCTGCTCTGGCCACAGCCCATGGCACAGCCTGAAATACTAATTAATAACAACAGCTCTGCAAACAGCAAGAAATGTAAAACAGTGGCACTTTGATTCCTGTGACAACACTCCTCTGACCCACAGCACAACCAAAGCATAACACAGCTACCACACAGTCTGTCCTTCAGGACCCACACTGGTTTGGGCTGCAAGGGGCCACTGACAGAAGGAATTCAATATTGTTCTGTGTTTGGTTATTGCAATAACCAGTGTGTGTGACCACTCCTTTGCTCATGAGCTCAGGGTCATGTCTGGAAAAGGAGAAGTCACAGAAACATCATGGATATAAACATATGCTGTCTTCCCAGCTATGGAAATTTTTCTCTTCCCTTATATTCTCTCTGTGGTTTATCTGTTAGCTTCTGCTGGATACCACATACCCTTGATTCAGTCCACAGCCTCAAAGCTTTTATGTGACTTCTGCTACACTTCAGGAGTTTTCCAAATAAATCACTGTACTGGATTTGTTTAAAGAAAGCAATTTTTTGTTTTCAAATCATATACTTGGCTAAATGAAAAGGATCCAGCTCTGTGTTTTCTCCCAGGCTGGTTGGGTTCCAGTGACTGTTTGCTGCTGTATGTCTGAAGGGGATGAAGGAGACAGGGGACAGGGTAAATCTGCAGTGAGCCCTGCTTCCAGGTCTGTGTGACCTGTGCCTGTGGACAGCTCTGAGCCTCTCCTCAGCTGCAGAGAGGGAGGTTCTCTCCTCCAACCACCCCCATGTGGAGGTCAACAACTCACCCTGGTTTCAGCCAAAGGAGAAGCCTGCACTCTCAGGGCACCTGGCTTGTCTTGCTTTTGACACCCACCTGAGAAGAGGAATTGTGACTTCACAGTGCCCATTGTTCTCTGTGGGCTTCAAAGGGCAGTGGAACAGTTAGTTCTCATGGAGATGGCAATGTTGTAGTAATTTGGGGCTTATTAGTTCTTTTCCCAGTATTTTTCTTTTTTATTTTAGGCTTTAGAAATAACACAGATCTTATTTGTATCTGGTGTATATCTGCACTTGAACTTTCTGCTCCCACCCAGTGCAGAATTTCCCAAACTGATGCCAACTGGAGAGCCCATCAGAAAGGCACCTGGACAGTTCAACTCTTTTAAAAAGTGTCTCTATCACAGATGCCCATTAACACCTCAAAGCAAGTTTCTTTTTTATATGTCAATTTACCTAATACAAAGTGGGGATTAATATGATGTCTGATGTAAACATCTTCCAGGGGCTGTAACAGAGGTAACATAATAGGCACAGGTAGCAGAATGAGATCTGAAATCAGTGATTCAAATGACTGATCAAAAGTTGTTGCTCAGACAGTGGATGAGAAACAATGAGATCTTCTAAAATATGAAAGATAATGCCTGATACAGGGAAGAAAGTCATGTGAAGAATAACCCTTTAAATAGCACCATCATAATAAAAAATATGTTTGTGAAAGGACAGGACAAAAGTGCTGGGGTCAATTGGTACAGACCACCCTTGGTGACTGGGTTATTTGCCTCAGTAACCCTGAGTCATGTTAAGGTCAGGAAATAAAGTTCTCAGTCTGAGCACGCTCTGGTTGTATCACACCTTGATCACACACAGGGGAAGCTGCTCCAGAAAGGAAGCACAGTTCTGTTTTATGCTATGATAACAGTAACCAGCACATTTCATAATTTCCCCTGTGCTTCAGCAACAGAACTGGCTCCTCCAGGTGAAAGCAGGGCAACAATTATTTTTAGTGGCTAAAAAATTAATCTGATGTCTTCCCATCTATCTCAGAGTTAGTGTCCACCAGGGCTACAATTTCTCCTTCCTCGGAATATCTTTAACATAAGGAAGTTTCATTATGACAGCAAGACACTCACCAGCAAAGCTTAAAAAAGCACTTCATGTTATCATTGAGCCAACAAAATCAAAGTGACAGATAGCCACGCTCAGTTGAAAATGGTGCTGCTATTTCATACCCACCATACAACACTGCTACAATAGCAATAACATGTGGATAACTTATGGATTATCAATTCTGGAACATCATAACTGTCTTCTCTCTTAATCAGCTGCTAAATTATTTTGAGCTAGTCCCTAAACTAAACAATTAAAGAGCCAACCATACAGAGATTGCTTCAGAAGTGATTTTATGAGATCTTAAGGGCCTGACATGCAGCTTTCTGGAAAACCAAGTGTTTCTGCTTGGTGAAGGCTGGGCAAGTACCTGTAATGCCTCAGGTTTTAGCTTTTATATTTTTCACATTCTGTGCTGCTTCAGTGTGTGGGTCTGAGTTTCATATTAGGGGATGGTGAGCTCTCTGCACAGAGTAGGGAGACAAAACAATTCCTTCTCTAGCTGGGGACCAAGGACAAATGATCCAGATCTCAGGCCCAAGGGCACAAACAACATGGGCTGAAGAGAGAAAAACAAGAAGGATGGGACTGCATGGGCTGGAGCTGGAATTGGACAATGAACTCCAAGATGCAAATGGAGCAGAACTTATAAAAGTGAGAGACCCTGTGAGCAGGTGTGCATTTTGTGGCCATTTTGGGTTCACCTGGGGTGTAGCCCTGGCTGGGCTCTTGTGCTGCCCAAGGTGGATCCATTGAGGCCTCCTAATAAATCCCTACTTTATCCTTTAGGTCTGTCTGGTCTCTGTTCTGGGTCAGCCTTCTCAAGGCATCA
>VZRH01002619.1:1370433-1412257 GCA_013397555.1 Urocynchramus pylzowi
GGAAGGGAAGGGAAGGGAAGGGAAGGGAAGGGAAGGGAAGGGGCTGCCAAGCTGCTGGGTGTCACCCTTAGTGGCCATGTGTGTTTAAGGCAGGGCTGGGAGCTAATGAGGCTGCTGGCCTGAAGATGTGTGCTTAGCACTTAACTTCATGACCTGGGCTGCCTGACTAAGCACCATCCATAGCTGTAAAAGTGAGTGCAAAACACAGCCTGGATCATCCACTTGGAGAGTTTCATGCATGATGGGTGTCTGAAAGCTGCTCCTAAGCACTGCAGTGCAGAGGGAAGCCATGCTAGTGGCAGCCAGAGTAATTCCCTGCACCTCAAAGTTCCCAAAGGCACCTCTTATTGACCTAAAATGCACTGTTCTCCAAAAGAATAAACACAGTCAAATAAGAAGTCAAATGCAAGTACACTAAGATATATAAATCTCCTCTGAGGATGCAATATAGTGACTTTTTACTGAACCACTGTGGATTAGTTCTTTTATATTATTGAGATGTCTTGAATGAATCCCTTTTTGGAAGATTATTGCACATAAAACAAATAAAATGGTGATATTTAGCTCTTGGAATATTGCTTCACCTTTCCCAAAATTATTCTGTGCACAAATATGTGTATCAGACTGTATTGAAAAGATACTAATTGATCTCACCTTATCTGGGTTTTTTTGTTGCTGTCAGGGTATTTTTAATCACTTGTCTAGTGTTACTAATCTTTGCCTTTTCTCTTACAAGCACCATTTAAAGAAAGGTTTCCCTGTGCTCCATGTGTGTGTGGGTCCACTCCCTCCTCAGCCCTCCCCAGATCACCCTCACCCTATGGGAATAAATCACACAGACTCCATTTTCTTCAGGGTGGAAAAAGCCCATTCTTTATTCATGTAACTCCTTTTTATACAGTTTTACAGACCTTGTGTGGGACTCCAATTGGTCAGGAGCTTTCTTGTTAATTACTTTATTGATCACTCAAACTCTCAGTGTGTACATGCAGGGAAAGTTGTTTGTGAGAGATAGTTTTCATTTTTCTATCTAAGGTGTAAAAGCAGTTTATACAGGTGCCAGTTGTCTTTCACCCAGGAATAGATTGTTATGTTGATGAACTGCTCACACCAGGATTGCTTTCACATGGGAACTTGCAAAATGCTAGCTTGACTTAGAAGAAATGACAGGCCAGCCAGAGCAGGCCAGATTTTATAAGGCTTTTCTTTATAATTTTTCTACTTTATTGCAACATCACCCTGCAGAGTCATCTCCACAGATCAGTCACTGCTGACCAGTGACTTTTGTGCTCAGCAGCTTCTGGGCTTATTCAGGCTCGTGGGGGCTCCTCTGGAGTCACAGATTTGGCTTTCAGGCTGTGCTCACCTCTCTGCACCCACCTCTGCTGTGTCCTGCACTTAATTCTGCCCTTTTCTCCTCCTTTTCAATCAGGCAGGGCTTGAAAAATGCATCTCAGGAGTTCTGAAGGGTTCCCTGCTCAGCTGGTCAGTGCAGGCAATGCCCAAGAGAAAGGGACATTGCAACCCCTGTTAGCAACTGGGGAACTGGGGCACAGAGACAGACCTGACTGGGTCCAACAGGAAAATGGAAAGTGAACCCAGGTTTGAATCCTACCTTGGACACCACAGCCACAGGAATGTCCTTCTTAATTCTTTTAACCTGAATACCATAATCTTTACCTTTGTTCTTTTGTTTCCTTGCAGATAATAGCTGTAATTACTTTATAGCATTCAATATCTTTGGAATAAAAATTAAACAACAAATTATTAAAATATTTTCTGCATCTCTTTCCTCAATGCACAGGAATTCCTAGTCTCACAGTGATCAAATCAAATGTCACCAAGTATTGTTGGTAAATACTTCAAAAACAAATTGGTACTTTATAAAAATCTTTCTACTATTGATAGAGAAAAGTTTTCCTTTTAAAGAAAACCCTGAGTCAATCCCTCAGTGCTCATGCACCTGTGGAGTGGAACGTTTTTTGGATTGCTCTTGAGTACCAGGAATTCTTTTCCCCACTTGTATTTTGGCACCTTTCATCTCACCCTCTTTCTGAAGCTGATCATCCCTGTGGTGCCTAAATGAGAGATGACAGAGAACCCATAGGGAAAATAAGGCTGATGAAATGCAAAGTAGCATTATTAATGCTGAGTTTGTGTGCAAAGTGCATTTCAAACTTCCTTAATTTTTCAGTAATAACCAATGTTGGGGGGATGGGGGAAGCGAATATTTGCATTTGGTATTTCTGAATAGCTCATCTTTTTTTGTCTCCCTTGGCTCAGTGAAGCACAGTTTTGGGTTGTTTGTTGGTTTGGTTTTTTTTTTGGTTTTTTTTTTTTTTCCATTTGACTTGAAGATCTGAGGGATAACTGAAACCCCACAGGAAACATAACTAGCATCTTTGGGGTCCACAGATGAGAGGGGGAAATAGGCTGGAGAGGGGGGCTTGAGGCCACCTCTCCTTTCAGCCTGCAGGAGATGAATGTCAACTGCTCAGATTTGGAGGTGCATTGCTGTGGCTGCTGAGGGAGCCTCACATTGCTGCTGTCAGTGTCATATTCCTGTTCCCCATCGAAATTAATTGCTTGACTTTGAAATATTACCACAGTCACTGGTCTTTAAAGAAATATCCTGTCTCCCTGAGGAAAAGCCATCAGCTGTAAAGTGCTGCTCCAGGGTCAGCCACCTCCAGGCAAGGCTGGGAGCAGCCAGCAAACCCCTCTGCCACACACCAGCCCAGTGTGGGTTTGGCCAGGATTTAGACAGTAAAGAGCCAAATACTGATCTGTCCAGAGCACCTGGTACTTCATTGGCCTTAATCAGCACTATGTAAGAAATTATCCAAAAGAGATAGGATTGATAAAATCCAGAGATAATTCACTCAACATTTCACCTTAGAAATATGACTGGAGGACCCAAACAGATCAAACCCTCTCACACAGAAATCTCTAACCTTGGTGGAATGCATCAGGTCAGGCAGGCAAGCAGAAAAAAAACCCTGTCCTGTTGATAATCTGACATTCTGCCTCTGCTTCTCATATTGCAGAAACTGGGAGGGGCAGATATCCTTGTTGCTTGAAGGGAGTCTTGTTGATGCCTAAGGTTTATCTTTTATATTTTTCACATTCTGTGCTGCTTTAGTGTGTGGGTCTGAGTTTCATATGAGGGGATGGTGAGCTCTCTGCACAGAGTAGGGAGACAAAACAATTCCTTCTCCAGCTGGGGACCAAGGACAAATGATGTAGAACTCAGGCCCAAGGGCAGAAACAACATGGGCTGAAGAAAGAAAAACAAGCAGGATGGGACTGCATGGGCTGGAGCTGTAATTGGACAATTAACTCCAATATACAAATGGAGCAGAACTTATAAAAGTGTGATACCTCATCTATTCTGTGGCCATTTTGGGTTCACCTGGGGTGTAGCCCTGGCTGGGCTCTTGTGCTTCCTATTGAGGTCTCCTAATAAATTCTTACTTTATTCTTTAACTCTGTCTAGCCTCTGTTCTAGGTCAGCCCTCACAAGGCATCATTGCTGACTTGTCACCTGCAGAGTCACAAAGGCAGCAGTGAGCAGGCAGGAGGCTCCAGGCTGTACCAGGACACAGCTGCAGCTCTCAGCCCCAAGGGAACACTCCCAGAGCATCCCTGCATCCCACCCAGCAGGGCCAGCAGCACCCAGGGGTGCTGCTGCTCATCAGGCTCCGTGGGGATCAGCTGTACTGCTGTGCCACTGACACTGCCAGCAGCCTGGGAAGGGAGCCTCTGCTGGGCACCTTCATTGTCTTCACCAGCTTTATTTTACCTTTAAAAGAAGCAGAAAGGAATCCAATCTGCAGCAGACAGGAGTGAAGCCAGTGTGTCCCCATAGTTGCCATGGCTCTCTGTCTGCTCCCACTCAGGCTCCCTAACTTCTTGTAAGACCCTACTTAGACAGACCCTACATAGCCCCATGGAAAAGCAGGGGTGGGTGACAGCTCTGAAGCAGCTGGTGGCAAGAGGCTCCAGCACAGCTTAAAGGTGAGAATATCCTCCCTGACTTGCTTAATTTGTAAAGGATTCCTAGGGAAGATCNCCATATTTATCCTGTCTGTGTCACAGCCAGGCACTTCAGGAATGTCTATGAGCAGGGCAGCTCCAGGCTCCCTGTTGCCCAGCTATCCCCAGAGCCAGAAAAGCTGTATCAGCTGCAGGGAACTCTGAGCCCAGCAGTGGGAACAGGCCTGAATTCCAGCCCAACACCACAGGAATTATTGACATAAGACCCCAGGCTGTGTAAGGCAGCCTAGAGAGCAGCATAGGCAGGAAGAGTAGCACAGCCACAACCTAATTGTCCCCTTTGCATGTGGCTGGAAGAGCACTCTCCATTAGTGTCCTGCTGGGCCAAGCCCCAGCCAAAACAAGGGCCCCATTTTGCTGCAAACCTTCTGGGCAAGAATTTGCTTGCAATTCAAACTCAACAGATTCTGCTTTAACCTTCCAAATTAACAACTCATTGATCATCAGCAGGGCATGAGAAATATCAGCTCAAGCTATACATTTTTGTGAAATTTATGGTCACAGAGTGGAACAAGGTAAACCATACCACAAAGTAAACCATCCCCCAAGGGTTCAGGTAACTCCTGCTGCCTGCAGCTCAGACCTCTGCTCCTCACCTGAAAGGCAGCCCTGGTCACTGAGTGGGGATTGTTTGCTCCCACTGGAGCAGGCACCAGAGGGGAACACCCCACTTCCTCAGTTTGTTGCCCAGACTTCCAAATACAGCCCTGTAAAAACAAAATATGACCCTAACATTTCATGTGAATGAATGTAAATCATTCCTTCAAGCACGCAAACAGCAAACCTGCTTATAAGATTTATTATTGTCAAGCTGGGCAGTTACAGCATGGAATCAAATTTGTGTTTTAATAATGAAGTACCAAAGCTCTTGCCAAAGAAAGTGGGGAAAGGAATTAAGTCAAACTTAATCTGATCCAGATGGGCTGCACCAGGTTTTACCCAGCATGGCACTGGTTTGATAAGAGAGCTTGGTCTTCCTCCCAAAGCCTGGAAAGGCTTCCCTGCTGCCTGAGGAAATGGCACACTTTGGAATCCAACTGCAAGAAGATGCAACAGATTTTTAAATTGCACAAATTAAAAATTAATTAGCTCCTTGGTTTTTTGTTGTGTGGTTGGTTTTGTGCTCAGGCGATTAGCTGCCAGCAGGGTGGTGACCAGCAGAAATCAGCTCTGCTGCAGCCCCATGGAAAAGCAGGGGTGGGTGACAGTTCTGAAGCAGCTGGTGGCAAGAGGCTCCAGCACAGCTTAAAGGTGAGAATATCCTCCCTGACTTGCTTAATTTGTAAAAGAATCCTAGGGAGACCTTCTGTCAAAGTAACAGAACTGTGCAGGCTACAACTATAATTTCAAGTGTTAAATGTTAAATTAAGGGATATTTTGGGAGGAGCTTCCTGCTCCCCCCTCCAAAACCAAACCATAGCAAACAGAGATAATATGCTATATTCTGTACTGCTTTACTCTGTTGAACAAGAGTAAGAGAAACAGGAACACTTCTATCCATCAGACACTGCCCACAGAGGATCACAGGTCAGCTTTGCTTTATTTCACTGCTGCTCTTGCACAGACACCCACAGCCATATCCTGACCATAAGGGGCTGCTGGATGCTGTTCAGGTCCTTTGCTTGCTCTCACAGGTGTGGTGTCTCTGCACCTGTGCCCAGTGTGTGCTTTCCCAGCTGCTGCTATCCAGCTCACACACCTGAGAGCCTGAGCCCAGAGATCCAACACTGAGATTATTCTGCTCCTGCATCCAATTTTTCTTATGTGGTGAAAAGACAGCATACCCTGAACCTGCCAGAAGCAGAGGAATGGTCCAGCTCTGTCCCAAATTAAGTCACTTTCTTGCACCTCAGTGTCTAATGAAGCAGATTTTACTTTCTCCTCTTCCCTCTACCCCTACTGGAAATGTTTCTCTGAGGGGCAGCAAGTCCCTTTTCCTGTTGTCACACCCCAATATCCCTGTCTGAGCACTTCTGAAAATGCCAGCACAGGAGCTGGGGCTCCCATCCACAGACAAGGCAACTCAGCTGTGCTGCACTCTGTGCTGGTCCAGGGGATAAGGACAAATGGTACACAAAAATTGTCAATTCCTTGCATTGCTATCACCAATGAACATTTATTTTCTAAGATTAACAAACAGAAAAATTATGTTCCTGACTCGACAGCTTCTGTTTGAGTTCTATCATTGCCATTGCCATTTTTGTACAGTGCCCCATGCCTTGCCATCATTTTCTTGCCCTGCTACCATTCTCAGTGCTCAGGGTGACAAGTAAGTGAGACACATCTGCTTTCTATTTAAACCAGCGAGGAAGTGTTCATGCTGCAGGAGAACCTGTGATTTTGCTTGTGGTGTGAGAGGAGGCCACTGTGTGTTGAGCAGGAGGCCTCTTATACCTGCAGATAATTCTCCAGGCTGGAGAATTCTCCATATACCTGCACATAATTCTCCAGCCTGGATCAGCTCCTTGCTATTGAGGTGCCTGGCACCAAGCCATCAATTGTGTTGGAGTTTGTGCTTTCCCTGGGTGGTTTCTCTCCACTGGGGCTCAGTGTCGTGGAGGGGAAGAGGGAAGGAAAACAGAAAAATGCCACCAGTGTATACCCAATGTTCATAGTGACATGCTGGTTAAGTTCTAAATTATGTCTCTAATTACTTGGCATGATTTATTGAGACAGTTTAACAAGGTCATAAAGCACCACAAAGTGACACAACTTTGTGCTTCTGCTCACCAGCTGGAAACAGACTCACTGAAGTGCTCCTTTCTCTCCTGCTCTGTCATGCTTCTTGTGCCTCCTCCCACATCCAGCACCTCTGTGGTTGGATGGAGTCAGGCTTAACACTTCAGATACCTTTGGGGGCTAATTTAATACCTCTGAGCCAGTGCTGCAAAGGTTTAGGGATAGGAAAGCTGGGCTGTAGTGTTGTGTTCCAGGGTAGTTGTAAAACAGATCAAAAAAAACAGACTGTAAAACAGATCTGTAAAACAGACAAAGGAGTAGCTAAAATAAAATAGTTCCATTAATGACTCCTATAAAAGAAATGAGAAACCTAGAAAGTGATTAGGTAGGAGCAAAAAAAGGAGGAAAAAACGCTGCAGTAATGCCTCCCATGCAGCCAGGTCCAGCAGCATGAGAGCCTGTCTAGGGGGGGAGAGGACAGCCCTGCAACCCACAGATGTTGTCTTGCACCCCACTACAACAAGCAAGAGGATGCTGAAGGCCCTGCCCAGTGTCATTTGGTCCCAAAGAGCTGCAAAGGATCTCACTGATCCTGAATGTACAGCAGGGCTTTGCACCCCCAAGTGCATGTCACTGCACTGCCACTTAAAGCTGCTAACACTGCTGGGGCCCTTGGGAAGGAATGTGTGCCCTTCCTGTGGCAAAACAGGGCACTGTGGCAAAGGAGAGATTGTGCAATCCAACCCTGGTGCATTTTAAGGCTTCTATAAATAATTAAGGGAGCTCATTAATTAATAAAAAGAGAGTGAAATTGCAAACACAGAAGGAGAGGGGCAATGAATACCCACTGGGGGATAAGAAGTATGTCCTACACTGCAGCTTACACAGACTGAAGTCTTTTAAACTTAAAGTGGCTTTGTGGTTTGAGCTAGAGAAACAAATCTTAGCTAGAAAAAAAATCTTCTGGGAATAACAAAGCTACTTCCTAAATCCAAGTTACACTTGGGAAGATTTTTCAAGATTTACACACTCAAGTGAGAACAACATGGGATATGTACAGATGTATCTGTGTATTTCTCAAATGCATGAGGAAAAAAGGATCTAGCTGGTGCCTGGGGTTGGCTTGCACCAACAAGGCTTTGGGGAAGGGATAAAACAGAGCAATGCAGAGAAAAACATCTTTCACTAATTAGATCATTATTAGTCTCCTCTGGCTCAAACGTGGGCAGCTTTGAAACCCTAGCTGCTATCAAAGAAAAGATTTACAGAAGTTCCACAAAGAGAGAAAGAAACAATAAAGTCTGGTTATATCCCAGCGGGCTGGGAATTGGTAGAGTACACTGACTGCAAGTCACTAATTACAGCAGCTTTGAAATCAGAAGCTTAAATCTGTGCTAAACAGCAACATGGTGCTTTGGGCCACAGCTTCAAGTGCAGAGAAGATAAGTGCCAAACACACACACCCAGGCACAGACAAGTCATTCCAAAAGGAAACCAGGAAAGTGCAGGTGCAGCTGAATGCTTGTGAGCAGACAATTACCCAGTGGGTGATTGAACTGCATATTTCATATGCACAATTACCTCTTTGCACCCCTGCATGCATATTTGTGCATTTGACTTCCCTGCCTGTCTTTAAGAGTATGACCTTGGAAATACCAAATTTGCCTGAACTGCTGATGCAAATGTCTAGCAGGCATCAGGGTTTTAAGCAGGTGAAAGGGCTGTTTTATCTCATATTACTGACACACTGCCTGACATGAAATTGGTACTTTGCTGTTGATGACTTCTCATCTCCTGAATATTTCCCTGGAAGTTTTGGCATGCAGCTGGTGAGCCGTGCAGCACAAGTGAGGGGAGATGAGGTGCATGTCTACCCTACAGGAAGGAAATGCAGATAAAAGGTTTCAAATGAGGTTGAAACCTGTGATCTTGCCAAATCAAGAAAATGGAAGGTAATACAGGTGCCTGTGCTAAAGGGCTATCTTTTGATGTCAAGCAGCCTGACATTGGCTCTGGTTACAAATACTTATAATCTGTTGTGAAATACCCTTTGGATTTTGATACCCTTTGGATTTTGCTGTCAGCAGCTCTGCAGAGGCGTGGGATGTAGGATGGGTGGGCAGGAGGATGATGGAGGAGAACACAGAGCTGCCCAGTGCCTGCCACAGGCTCTGGCACACAGCCCTCAAGGGAAAGCAGCACCCTCATTTTCTAAAACAATGAAAAAACCTCCAGTGTGAAACAAGCACAAAGTACATTTGAAGAAAAACGTATTTAACTAGAGGGAAAAGCAAGCTGCTTGACAGCAAAACATAGCTCTTTAGCACAGGCATCTGAATTACCTTCCATTTTCTTGATTTGGCAAGACTTTTACTTGCTACTTTAGTGCCCACATGGCTCTACCCCCCTAATAGATGTTTATTAGCAGCCAGCAAGATACATGCAAGGAGTAAAGGAGTTTTTCCCAGTGCAGGGCCAGCACAGCCCTTATTGCTAAATTTTCCTTGCCTGGGGTAGAGAAGGTAGGGTGACTTCCAAATCTGTTACACTGTCAGGTTTCAGTGCTCTAACTTCACTGTACTGGCATCCAGGCTCCCAGAAAATGATACCAATCCTGAAATATGTGTCTGATGTTACATCTAACTAAAATGTTGGGGGAAGGGGTTGGGATTCACTTGTGCTGCCTCATTTTTGCTGTTAGTGGCCTGCAGTGCCTTCCAAGAAAGAGCAACAGAAGGGAGTAGAACTTGAAGTAATTATGCTAAGGATAGATATTAGTTGCAGAAAAGTTACACAGTTATTCATTGCTACTCTGTAGTAGTTAAAAATGGCTGCATAAATGTAAGAACTGATAGAGGAAATGATGGAAAAAAGATATTTCCACCTGGCATGGGAAAAATCCCTGTCTAAAGCCGCAATGATTTATTAATATATCTAATCAATAGCAATATGTCTATATCAACTTTACATCTAATTTAAACTTTCAAGGCTCAATGTACTAATTAAATAATATAATAGATTTACATATTTTAATTATATTTTATGGATTTTATAGTCTTAGAAAAGCATAGCCAGAAAGTTAATACTTGCTGAGCATGACTGTGTAAGATACAGAGAAGGTATTTTGGGTCTTCTGCCAAGGACAAATCAAGGTGATATTCCTTAGACCAAACAACACTCCAGTACACATTCAATTTTGTTATTTGTCTTTGTCTTGGGTTGGAAATGCAAGATGTAGCTGGGGGTGTGCATTCTGTTGCCATCTGTCAGAGCTGGGGCAGTTCTCTGCTGGTCACTGGGCAGTTTCCTTTATCTCTCCCACAGCCCATCCTCCCTCCAGGAGATCTCTGCTGTCCATGGCCACTGAGTGTCCCTGCATGGCTGATCACATTCCATCATCCCTCTGGGAGAGGCTCTGCCCAGGGGAGGAGCCAAGCATTCCTACCTGGATCCAATCTGACTTTGGGAACACCCCAGCAGCCTTTGCCCACTGCATTCCCAGAGGAGCAGCTTTCTTCTCCCTTGCATTCCCAGAGGGAGCCCAGGCCCATCTCCAGCAGCCCTGGAGCTCCAGAGGAAAACTCCCCCCTTGTCCAGGATCCCTGCTCCAGCAGAGCCACAGCTGGCACTGCAGGAGGGCTGCAGCCACCATGGGATGGCCCTGCTGCCACCAGCCTGACCCACAGGGGGTCAGGGCCTGTTCTGACTCTGGCAGTATTGTTTTATATTATTGCATTTTTATTTTATTTTATTTTTTCCCTAATACAGAACTGTTATTTCTATTCCCATATCTTTGCCTGTGAGCCCCTTAATTTCAAAACTGCAATAATTCAGAAGGAGGGGGTTTACATTTTCCATTTCAAATAAGGCTCTGGCCTTCCTTAGCAGACACCTGTCTGTTCAAAACAAGAAAGTCTTACAACAGGGAACATCAGTAGTTTTTCCTGGGCCACAGGCCCCTGGACAACAAGTCCAGCCCTTTCCCTGTGAAATAAAACTCCCCAGCCCAGGAATTAACTTCACCCAGGCCTCAGAGCAGGCAGGACACAGCCAAGCTGAGGCCACCCTATGTCTACCCTCCTTTATCCAGACATCAGGATGAAAGAATGATTTGACAAAAGGCTGTTGTGCCCAGAACTGCTTTTCCAACCACATCAGATCGGTTCAGAAAATATCTTTATCTTCCTGTAAACCTTGCATCTCTCTTGAACAATCACAACTCTAACAGCAACACTGACATGTCTGCATTCAAGCACTACCCACCAGTTAAATGCAACTCCCTTGAAGAGAGGTCAACACCTACTGAATCACATCCTCGAGGGCTTCAGCAGCCAAAGCGACTGCTGAAGACATGAGTGAAGAAGATTTGAAATAAAAACTGAAGTGAAAACACAGAGGAAAGGAGGTCAGCCTTGCCAGCTCTCTTGACTCCACTAAAGGACTGTGATATTTCACGTCCCCTCCACAGCTTCAGCTATTTGGTCTTGTGAGCAGAGAAATAAAGTTTCTGGTTCTTGTGACTGTGAAGAAAAAGACCTCAAAATTCCTAACCAATGCAGCCCAAGGAGGTTCTAATCTTAATTGAAGCCTGCTGGTACTACTGAGATATAAAACACTGCTACAGCACATAACAACAAAAGAACAAGCAGTCACTTGTCTGTAATTTGGTGACCCCCAGCATCTGAAAGCCTTTTGTTGATTTAGTAGTCAATCCTCAATTACTCTCCAGCTTTCTTTTCTCCTTGTATAAAACAATTTTCTAGCATCTACACCAGAAATACATCATTTGAGCTCTGTAAGAGCCATAAAATCCACAGTGTGGAATGTTTTGTGGTTTTAAGATCCCTTCATGATTTAGGGAAATAATTAATTGTTCTTTCTTCCTTTCTACTTTTTTTCCAACAAGCGTGCCCTTCCCTGCTCTGTGAATTGCACAGAGCCTTGGTTTGCACTGTCCCCTTCACAGCAGCTCCCACAAGAGCTGGCTGGAGCATGGCTGAAAGATCTGGGGAAGGCAAAAATGGCTACAGCTCTGGGAGAGCAAAATTCGGGTCATGAGGAGTTTGGGTTTTTCCTTGTGGGACAGAGAGACCAGGTAGCCAAAGCATTTACCAGCCCTGGAAGTGTTCAAGGGCAGGTCAGATGGAGCTCTCAGCACCCTGGTCTAGTGGAAGGGGTGTTGGCAGAGGGGCTGGAACAAGATGAGCTTTAAGGTGTCTGCCAGCCCAGCCTACTCTATGGTTCTGTGATTGTATGACCTGACTGACAGCAGGGCTCAGGAGCCCTGGTGAACAGAGAGCAACACTCCCTCTGCACTCTTCCCATCTGGTTTTCCACTTACAAATTCAGGGTTTATTCAGAGCACTGACTGCTTCTTGCAAAACAGATCCCAGAAACTCCCCTGTTCAGCATGAAATCTAGATTTCCTCGCTTGCCTTCATTTTCAGTGACTTCCATGTATTGTTTTACATTGCATTTTTTCCTTACTGGCAACTTTTGAGACCTCTGTCATGCAAGTATGGGACAATTGTGGCTTGGCCTGGCACAGGGGCAGACAGCAACAGTAGGAAAAACACACCTGGAATTTCTGCTTGCATCTGAGCCTGCATCAGTGTCTGAAATTTGATCCAGTGTTCTGGTGCAGTGAGACCCTCAGTGTGTTATACCTTAACAAGCTCCGTTGGTTTGGACTGGGTAGAGTTAATTTCCTTCACAGCAGCTGGTACAGGACCCTGTTATGGATTTCTGCTGAAAACAGTGATGATAACTCAAGGATGTTTTCATTACCTCTGAGCAGTGTTTGTACAGAGCCAAGGCTTTTCTGCTTTTCACCCCACCAGTGAGGAGGCTGGGGGTGCACAAGGAGTTGGTCAGGACAGCTGACCCCAACTGACCCCAGGGCCATCCCAGACCATGTGGTGTCATGCTCAGTAAATGCTGGTTTAGGAATAGCAACTAGTGATTTAATTAATCTCTGTTATCTGCTACCCTCATGAACTCTATCATACAACTAGTTTATTTTCATTTTCAAATAAATCCTAGTTATTGGTTCTAATATCACTTTCCCCAAATATGCACACAGATGACATTTTTCCACTGATTTTCCCAAAAATAAGGGTTTTAAATTAAGCATAAAATACAACTAAACCACAACAAGAGTAGGAATTCCCCACAAACAGTCAACCTGTGATGGCTGAAACAGATACCTATTATGAGATATTTCCTGGGGGAGGAGGGGTCACGTCCTTAGAGAACAACACAAAATCCCTACAGATTTACAGGGTGCTCGTGTTCCAGCAACATAATTTTTACACAGTTTCAATACAAGAGAAAACAAGAATGCCTTCTAAGGCACACATTAGTTAATCAAGGTCAGTCCCAGCTGTATCCACTGTCAGATCAGTCCTGCCTGAACTGTGTCAGCCTTGACCTCTGGACAAGGTCCTTCCTCTTCTGGTTCAGCTCTACCTTCAAATCATAAACCACATTTCATTATTGTCCATGCTGCTACCAGCAGGCACTTGTCTTTAGGGTCTCATCTCTCTGAGGGTGTCCCTGCTCCCTTCAGCCCTGGCTCCAGTTCCAGCTCTCCCTCATGTTTCTGCATTTGCTCAGTAAACACACCATGTTCTGTATAATGTAAAACATGAGCATCTCATACACTGATAAAATTACTTCTGTGCTTACACAGCTACTTAATTCCATTTTGCCATTGATTTGTCATTTTAAAGTTAAATAATAAACATGGATTGCAGCCAGGACACTGAGTGCTGCTTTCTCCCCCTCTAGCTTTTGATTTATGTGTTTGTTTATTTACTGATAGATTTAAGTACTCCCTTTTGCATTTCACACATAATCTGGCAAATCCTGGGGATTTACTTTCACAATTGATTAGAAAAGTCAAAGTTTTACCGATAGGATTAAAATGGAAAATATCTAGGAGCCTTGATGGAATCTACTTATGACAAACAGTATCTCCAATAGGCTCTCCAGCCTTAAAAACCTGTGTTGTCAAGCACTATGAAGACATAACTATTTCGAGTTACAGGTATCATGTCAATTAAAGGAACACACTTGACTTGCTCATTTGTTCTTTGTGGGAGTGCCTTGTGGGCTTTTCATTTAATCAGCATGTGGGAAAAGATTTTTCCATTTGCTGGTAGTTTTCTTCTCTTGGAGATTAAATCAGACAGGCTGGAAGGCAGTGCTCAGGCAAGCAGTGCATTTCCAATATTGTCATTTCAGTAAACTAAATTTAAAAATTCTAAAACTGTTGACGTGTGACATTTTGGTTTTTTCCTTTTCTGTTTTAGCTCCAAACCATGTATTACTTCTTCAGTGTTATTTACTTTTAAATCTGTGTTTAGAATATTACTAATGCTTTATGACAGGGCAAACTGCTTTTCAGCTTTTTGATTCTCTGTCAAATGCTGAACCTGGCTTCCTTTTGATCCACTCTCACAACCAAAGCAACCCAAACCAAATCAGTTATTCACACACAGCTGACTCCACAGTGGAATAATTTTCCAGATCATGAAATTTCAGTGCAGAGTGATAAAAAGATTAGGCTGGTGTCAAAGAGTAGATTACAGGGCAGCCTGGAGAAAAGAATTAGATCTGCTGCTAATCTCATTCTCCTGGGGCTCAAGCCCTCTGGTACTGCTGGGTGGTGAAACTCAATTCTGCTGCACAGAGCCACCAGTGGTTTGAACACGTAACAGGGGCCTTGTTTTACTGCTCTTGGTGAATTTAATGCCAAAATGTGTGGAGGAAAGAGATTCTCTGCTGGGTGAAGAAATTCCTAAAAGAGCCAGGCATCCCTCTGTCATTAGCTGATCACTGGAATTTGCAGAAGGACAGTCGGTATTGATTGACCCTGCCTGTTCCAGAAGGGTGGAGTGAGCAGACATGGTGAGGTGATGGCAATCACTGTTTGTGTGTCCTAGAACATCATGTAAAGCCAGGGACAGACAATGCCCAGACACCCACACAAGGCACTGGAAAACACCCCAATTAAATGAAAATAACCATCCCCATTAAGTGGCAGCAGTCATTGCTTAATTGCTACCCAGGGAGGTATCCTAATTGAGAGCAGATGAAGTTTAGCAGCACATCTCAAGCAGTAGATTATTGCTCAGATATGAGGGAAAGAGAAGAAAAGGAAAATCAGAAATACAAAACTAAGGTATTTCAGTCTAAGGCTAAAGATGTTCATTTTTGCTAGATAAAACCAGAGCAGGGCTGGGGATCCACTGAATTGGGGTGTCTTTCTCTCCTCACCCATAAGGTCAGGGTGTTGCAGGGACAGGGCTGAAATGCCCCTGTTTTTTCCTCTTGTTTGCTTCCAAGTGGGGAAGGAGCAGGACCTGAGTCCACTTGTTCCAGCTGGACATTTAACCCAGCCTGGCTGGACCCCAGCCCAGGCTGGACCTCAGCCCTGCAGCCATGCTCTGGCTCTGCTTGTTCTCTGGAGCCCAGAGCAGTTCAAAAGCACCTTTTCTTCAGGTAAATCAGGACTCCTGTGCTCATTCTAAATCCCCTAGACCTAGTGAGGACCCTGGCTTTGTCAAGATAATGTGACTATTTTTTTTTTCCTTTTCCCTAACCCAGCAATTCCTCTTTCTTTGACCTTTAAATGAAGATGCATGCCAAGAAAAATCCAGAGCTTGTTATCAAGACAATCAGTGGCACAGGCTGTGTGGTAATGTCCACCTCAGGTAATGAATCAGATCTATCAGTGTCTAGATAGTAAGGCCTTTTTTATCCTTGCAAACTCAGGGCTTTCTAAATCTTTAAACCTGATCAGAGATAGAGCACTACAAGAGCTTACTTAAATCTCAGCAAGCAGAAAAGAGAGTGAGGGGCAGAGAGCTCACATAAAATAAAGACCACTTCTTAAAGATAAAACATAACTCCAGGTACAAGGAAAGCCTTTGGAGAACAGAAGAGATCTTTGTCAGAAATCTATCTCATTTAGTCCCATTGTTTCACTGCATGCTTTGCAGAAAGCCAGCCATTTATCTTGCCTTTTTTGCACAGATTTTGGATTTTTTTTTCCCTCCATTTCTGATGCCAGTTTCCATTTCATTAGGAAATTAATCACTGATGAGGTGCCAGTCCTGTCTCCCTGCAAGCAGGCCTCAAACACAGGCTAGTCAGGAACAAGAAAATACAGTCTTGTGACCTGAAACATGAATGCTTGTACAAGTACAGGTGTACTTCTGCTGTGTTGTGTTATGGATGGCTGTTGTTTAGTGTTTATGGCATGCAGACAAGGAACTCCATGTCAGATAACCTATGGTTAGATACCTTCAACACATGTTGTGGTCCCAAAGGGAGAAATCTTCAAAGGGAAATGCAAAGGCAGAAGAATTCCTAAATTTCCACACAATTTCCTCTGTGGGCTCTGTGAGCTGAACCTTCCTGGTTGACAGCACATGACTGGAATGCTGTACCCGTGTCCCTGAAAGCCTCAGAGGGATGTCTCATTTTCACAGTTGGTGCACTGCACACACATTTGTCTGTGGAGTTATATGCCCAGACAAGGAGACAATCCCATTCCTGTAGCTTGAGTACCTGTGTAATGGGGCATAATGCTGTCAAGGGTTTTGCACAGAGAAGTAAGCCCAGGAAGGCCATGTCAGCTTGGGCCTGACCTTTCCTTCACAAATGATGCAGATCAGATATTTTCTGTGTAACGTGGCTGCACACTGAGCACACAAGAACTGTCACATACAGGACAGTCAGCACCCAAACATCCTTCATCTGATGATCCCTGAAAAGCCAGGCCCTGACCCACACAGCAGTTCATTTTGGCTACTTCAGGTAGAGAGGAAGAGTGGGGACACTACTTCTCCATCCCCTGCCTGATCTCAGCCTGCATTCAGACTGTATTTGTCTGACACAACCTAAGCTTCTGTTGCCAGAAATACCCATCTTGGAGCTTGAAAAATGTGGTTTTCCCAGGAGCATTAGTCTAATAAAATACAGCTCTGCCTATGACCCCAGTCTCTTTCATATCCTCTGACAATACTCCTACATGACTCTCATGATGCTGCATAAGTCTTCACAGCTTCCAGCTAGGTTTTTGTTGAATTTTAGTTAGATAGCCATGAGAGAAAACAAATACAGCATTTGCAGAACCTCAGCTTTATAAGGTCAAGATTTATAATGCACACATTTATGTTATGCAGCTTCTAAGTGACTAATCTAATATCTCCTCCATTTAGAGAGCACATAGCATTTTGCAGAAATGTACAGGATTGATTTACTTGTAAGATGTGCAGGAGTGGCACACACCACTTTCACTCACGTCATCAAAACACTTTGGGAATTGTTGTACTGGGAGTTTGATCAAACTCCTGCACAGATACAATTCCCACAAGGGATTCATATTTCAAAGATCCAGATTTACTAACCAGCAGCCTGATTTTCAGAAAAGCAAAAAATCCAGCAGCCTTCTGAATCTCCCTCCCCTGTTTTCCTCCAAAAACAATGCATGTGCATGACTTTTATTCACTCCTGCAGACATGGAATATGATGCCTAAGTCCACCTAAAAATTACTTAAAATCTTAAGAGATAATACACAAAGAGATTGAGAGCACTGAGAACCTGATAACAGCATCACAGGCTGAACATCTCAGGTGCTTGCAGTCAAAGCCATGAGTTCAGGGATGACCACAGCAGTCTGGAGGAAGTGTGGCAGAATGAGCCAAGGGCAGCCAAGGAGGTAGCCCGGGAATGGTGGACTTGTTGGAAGTCTTTAGTCAAATTGCTTCATCTCTCCCAGTGTCTCCTGTCAGATTTGGCTGATCACCTCTAGGACAAAGCCTTCTTCACATGATGTAGGTAAAATGCCAAAGGTCATGGTGGAATCTTGATTCCCTGTAGCCTATCAGAGACTAAGAATACCCAAGTTCCAATTCACTCTTAAAACTAAAACCTTTCCCACCTTCTATTTCTCCTGGAAAGTACCTTTACTTTGTGAATCATATTTCTTTCTTTCTAGCTCTACAGTGAATTGCTTTGTGCCTCAAACCTACTTGTAACTTAGTAAATCTCTTATTTTACTGTTGCATTATTTCTCAGCACTCCCTATTTTCATCTTCCTGCTGGTCCAAGTTTTCTGTTCTTATTATAGAATTTGCAGATCAGGGACTGTCCTCTTTCTGTTCCTTGTTGTGATGGGGATTTTTCAACTCTCATTTTCTATTCTTCATCATTTGTAAAATGCACTGTGCAGAAAGTTTTCAGTAATGAGTTTGAATGTTTTCCATCACCAACAGTTTTGTTTCCTCTATATCTGTTTTCCCTGCTTATGCTGGAGCAAAAGAGGACAGCTTCAATATGCTGAGCATCAGCCCATTGATTAAGTAGGGAACTTTTCTGTGCAGTAATTATTGCCTAAGCTATACTGAAGCCCAGCAAATCATTTTTATTTCAGTATGCTCTGCAACTCAGAGAAAGAAGCCCTAGTCATAGTTAGACAGCATATGAATTGCTAGAAAAATCCCAGGTTGTGCACAGATCATTTATAACCCAGCCAGCCCAGTGTTTGCAGAGGGTTTTGCCCACTAAACATCTCATAAATCATTGACTTCCTTTAAAAAGATAACAATAATTTCAAAGAGGTAAGTGGGATTGGTCTGGATCATTATGTTCTCCCTCTAGGGCAGGGAGTTGAAAGTTTTAATTTTCTTTCATCAATCTAAGTCATTACCCAAGGCTAGAGTGTGATGTTTGACTTCCTCTACTGGAAACCTTAGTAAGAGAGATCTGAGCACACTCCACAAAGGTCTTGAGTGATGCTAGTGCAGTTGTTCAGGAATTTGCATCTAAGATGACTGCCTGTGAGCAGAGTACTGTGACCCTGTGCCAAGGCCACTGTGGGACCACAGCCTAAACCACCAGCAGCAGAGCCTGCTCTGTGTCTGCTTGTCACAGGTTTACAAATAAAGAGGAGGGATCAGGAAGATGTCACTTTTATGATCAGGACCTCCCAAACAAGTCTCTGTGTACAGGCATTATACAGCACAGCCAGAATGATTTCAGCATGGGTTTGGTATCATTAAATTCACTGCACATGATGTGCAGAGTTGATTTGTGCAAGGAACGTGTCTGGGGTTTCAACACATCTGGCAACCAAAGCTATCCCTTCAAACTATCTCACTGACATTCAGGAGCTAGAATAATTGTTCTAAATCTTTCAAGTCTAGGCAGACAAAGAAAATACAGCCCCATAAACTCAGCTGTACAGTTCTGAGGCAGGAGGGTTCCTCCTCCAGTGCAGCTGCTAAAGCTGCGCTGATGCTCCTCCACGTGGTGTGTCTGTGGTGTGTAGCTGTCCTCCCATCAGCCCAGGGCTGTATCCCCCACTGCATTTAAACTGAAACGTCTGTCTGTTCTTTACCACACTGGGGCACAGTGGGCTTTTCTGTTACATTTGTGTAACCCAGGACTCTGGAATCTCATCCAAACTTTGTGGCTGGTGCTCTGATGTGCCCCCATTCCAGCCACAACAACCAGAACAGAAACAAGGGCAGGCCTGAGCCAAGCACTTTTCCTTCAATTAATCTAGTGGGTTTGCTTTTTGCAAAAACTGCACTTCTCTGTAATATTTTCTCTGAATATGCTAATTATTTAAAATAATTAGCTGAATACTTCATATAACAAATTGTAAGTATGTGCATTGATTCTTTGTTACTTTCTATTGCAGTCAACTTGTTTTTAGCCAGTTGTAATAATTTCTTGGAGTACTGTGAAGAACACAGGAACTTTCTAATAGGAGCTCTGCAGAAAATGAGATACTGAATGCTCCCTGTAGTCCATAACCTTATGTCAAAAATACAACAAAAGAGATAAGAAGAAGGCAGTAAACAGGGAAAGAAATATATTATGTAGCCAGCAAAGGCCCTTGATGATGGCTTAACTAGAGTCCCCAAATGTTCTAGAGGAATTCTGGCAGGAAGAAATTCAATGCAGTCAGGCCTGTGGGGTGCTCCAAGCCTGGAGTTTTAGAGCAAAACTGTCAGAAAGAAGTTCAGCACACTCACACATGGGATGTTCCAAGCCAGGACTATGTCAGCTTTGCACTTCCTCATGTTGTGTCTAACATCTTCCACCTGGAAAAGAAGATGCCACATTCATATACCAATGGGTAGAGCAATTCAGAGCACACAACATTAGAAAGCTGTTCAGTAACAATTTGACTTCCTGCCAACAGCCTGTTGCTGGCACACTGTACCAGCTATGCCAAGAACCACTTCTGCAGGCAAAAGGAAAATTGGCACCAAATTATTGCTTTCTTAATCCTTCTAGTGCCACTGCCAACAAAGACAGTCCTGGTTTTACTTCCAGATTTGGTGAGGCCTCCCAATGTATTTCCTATGTGCCACAGAAGGCAACTGGAGTGACAAAGAGGGGAGATGAATGCAAGCAATGAGCAAATCACTCAGGTCCAAAGCCCCTTTCCCAGGCTCCAAACAAGATCCACATGTTCTGCATCCTTGCAGATGCTGGACTCACTGACAACTGTGCCTGAGAATGCCAAGACAGATGTGACAAAAGGAGACTTGAGCACTGCAGAATCACAGCCACACACCAGCTACTTGCAGGGATGCAGGACTTGGAGGATCAAACTGCAATGGTCGAATCTTCCCCAGCTCCTGCTTAATTAAAATTCTCAGCACTCTATTCAGGATACAGAGTTCAGTTATAGTTCAATAGGAGTATCACAGACTATTTAAATAAAATGTATTTCAATAAAAGGAAATTCAACCTACATAAGAGATTTTAAAAGGTAAGGATGTATTTCTTAGAGCCAGTGTTTCTACCTTTCTAAACTGATGATCTGTCCTCTTTAAAAAAAAATACCAAACTATAATGTTTTAAAATGAGTATATTATATTAGCTGCTTACCTAGATTTCCTTGTAAATTAAACTGAAGCCTTCAGCAATACTTTTCTTCCTTTTGTTCTTTCCTCTCTAATTATACCATGGCACTAATTATCTTATGGGCAAAAACAGTCTATAGATTGCTGCTGCTTCAAAAACTTAACCACTGCTCCTCCTACTCTCTTGTACCTTATGAATACTTTCATCAGTCAAAAAATTCAAAATTTAAACTGAAACGCTACGAAGAAAGCAAAATTCTGCTCACATCTTCTCCTTTTCTAGAAGTTGTCTGCCTCCCTGGTTCTCAGCTGCTTGCTATCCCACTGAATCCCAAATTTTGATTCACACTTATCTTTGAACTACAGCCCTTCTCTAGGCTATGAATGGTGCTTGTACTCTAAAAAGCATCACTGTTCCCTAATCCCTGATTCCCATTTTCATGATTGTTAGGATCTTTCCCTGTAGTCTTTATGTGGCTGAGTGGTCTACCTCTAGTATAATCCTATCTGGAATAATTTAACAGCAGCTGTCAATAGTGTAACCATGAATTTTTTCATCTGAGAAAATAATTGTAAAATTGGATCATCATAGAGTGCATTTCAGTGAAAATACCAGTTGGATGGTTTTAAGTATAAGCTCAATAAGTGATGTTTCTAAGGTTAAATCATGTAATGTTAGCTTATGGTTAATGGCACAAACCTTACTCACTCCACAAAATCTACTGTATTAAGACCCTCTAAAGAGAGACAAAAAGGGATCTAAACAAATTTTTCAACTCATCAGCTCACCATGGAGTCAACATAAAGCACTGATTAAAAGAACCCTTGCTCTCCTATCTACACCCATAAGGAGCTTAATAAGACATAAAATATTCTGATCAGGGTTTTTAACTGAGTACTATTTTACTGATGTTTTTACAAGAAAATACAACAACATTATGCATATAAAGCAGTCTGCACAAGGCCTCAATTTTGCACAGGCCCATCAAAAGTAACCTTCATTTATTTTGCATGTGTCACTGATCCATGTGACCTTTAAACTGTTATTAAGCAGGAAAATTAAATATCCAGCAAAAAGCTTTGAAAGAACAATTCATTATAAAGTTCTCAGTTTGCACTGCACATTGCATCAAGTCACAGGCCTCTAATGGGAAGCTGCTGACATCTGGTGATACCAGTGGTGAGCATTCCATCCCAGACCCATCCCATCCCCATTCCAGACTCATTCTAGACCCATCCCAGACCCATCCCTATCCCAGACCCATCCCAGTTCCCTACCAGACTCATTCTAGACCCATCCCAGACCCATCCCTATCCCAGACCCATCCCAGTTCCATACCAGACTCATTCTAGACCCATCCCAGACCCATCCCAGACCCATCCCTATCCCAGACCCATCCCAGTTCCATACCAGTTCCATACCAGACTCGTCCCAGACCCATTCCACCCCCATCCCAGACCCATCCCCAACTCACCCCAGACCCATTCCCATCCCAGACCCATTCCATCATCTTCCCACCACCCCCAGAGCTCTCTCCCCTCCAAGGCACTCAGATGCCCAACTCTCAAGCTGTGTGTCAGCCACAAGGTTTCCTCTCTGCCCTGCTGACCAAGCTCCTCAGAGACCATTCTCCCAAAGAGGCACAAAGGGATAGCCCTCTGTTTTCTCCAGCTTGAATCAAAATGCTCATGTGCTTCTTTTCCCTTGATTTCTGCTTTGAAGGACAGACTGCTCCTTTCACTCAAAGCCATGAACCACTTCCACCACCCCTCACAGCACATGGCTGGGGGTGTTCCTGCCTCCCTTTGTCATGTGCCCGTGCTGCTGGAGTCCTTACACAGGGCAAATTGAGGCAGAGCCTAGAGCACAGGACTGCTCCATGGGCAACCAGATTATTTTTGTTCTGTTTTATCTCACTTTGGTTTTAAAAGCCTTGCCTAGAGCAAAAGGCCTAGAGTCACCACCACTGGGAGGACCCAGCACCACAGAGGGATCTGCTCCTTGAGCCACACCAGAGGCAGGTTTCAGACATACATTTCATGGCTTGTAACATCCAGAACAAGCCTGTCTTCCCCTGTCCAACAGTGACCCCTTTGTGACATTGCTCAGTAATAAGCACAGGCTTTGGGGGGAGACGGATTGTAATCATTAAATTGTAAATCCCTTTAAATGCAAAGATCAAAGGGAAAGTTTCAATCCTATGACACATAATTAAAAATGCAGACGTGAATGGCTTTGATTCATGAATGCTTATGTACTTTTAAATTGTTGCCAGGGAGATCAGGGCATGAGAAAATTAAAAACCATTACGCTTCAAAAGGATAAATGATTTTCACAGCTTTCTAACATTATTTCCTGTTGTGCAGATTTTTGTGTGTTTCAACATTTTCCCCGCCCTGCCTGGGTAGATTAGTTCTGAAAAATGTTTTCCAGAAAATGTTCAGAACTCAATGAGATTAAAAGGAGATTAGTGAACTTGTTGGTTGGAGAGCTCCCATTCGTACCTAATGGCAAACACTCAGGGCAGTGGAACCCCACCACACATATTTTACCCTTATTTCTGCATTCTAGTTTAAAAATTGTGACCTTTTAATTCATTATTCTTTTTCTAATTGAGCCAATATGCAATACAATATGGTACAGGCCATAAGCCAAATCTCCCTGAAGTTAAAGGAAATATTCCCAGGACTATAGTGATTTCAATCTGTTTGTTTAACATTTCTCACTTGTAAAAGTCAAAGCATTTAACTGAAAGGAAAAGGCTGCTTCCTATTTCACAACTAAAAATTGAGATATACAAAGTGGACATGATTCTCAACCATCTCACTATGGATGCCAAAGTGTAGAGCTAGCAAGCTACAACAAATATTTCCACTTCTGATCCACGGTGCCTCAGATTTGCCCAGCTTCAACGTGTCATTTTAACACTACCAACTGGCACCTGATAGACCCTTTGAAGTGCTTTGAAATCACCCCAATGTTACCAGAGACAAACACTTAATTCCTCAGACAGAAACATATTGCTGAAATGCACCTGGGAGTTGATGGCTGGACTGAACTCATGGACAGCAGTGCCATTCCTGGACTGAAAGTACACATGAAAACAAACCCAAACTCCTTAGTGCTGAACTTACATTGGTTTTTAGCCACTGGCGAGGATGATCAGCTGAAATCCTTAAAGCTGTGCTGTACACAGCTGGTCATGAGTTTTCCCCTCCTCTCCCTGTATAGCTGGTGGAATACAGGATGATTTATCTCATCTCCTAGCACCTACATCTTCAGATGTCTCCATATCATGGAAGTGATTTTGGTCTGTAGCTCCTTAGGATGAATCCCACTACACAAAAGTTGTACATTTGGGATGAAGGACTAGATCCAGCCCCAGAGACACTGCAGCTCTAAATACACAGTTATCCCATTGCATTCCCATGCTTTTGAATTTTGGGAATCCATTTCCAATAAAATAAGGTTCAGCTGAAATACATCTGCATGAGGCTGTCGTGCTCTACACTCTGGCATTGTTCAGCTTCCAGTCAAGTCAACCTTCATAAAATTTCCCCTGAGGGGGAAAAGCAGAGACAAGTAGCAGCAGACTTACAGAGCAGTGAACAGTTCAGTAGGTATCTGATGGTGAAAGGAAAAACCTTTTTTATTTACTTATAAACATATGAATCAGACATTGTTTCTGTTTGAGACTGGGCTGTTTCCAGAGGGTGTCTCCATAGTGGCAGCCAGCTGAGATCCAGTGTAAGTGGTCATCCCAAAAATGCACTTATGCTTTGTTATCCACTGTGTTGACTGAGATAGCTCCAGGAAGCAGATGCCCTACAATAAGACATCTAATATATTACCCTTTTTGTAATTTTTCATATTTAACGTCTGAATAGCAAATAGGATAGCAAGAATTTATCCTTTTTTCAGCTGGTAGTTGTTCAAGAACATGTTATTATTGTTCTTTTTTTTCCATTATTGGATCAATAATGTTACAACATAATTCTCATTCTTCAGATTTCAGTCCAAAGAAGATTTTCTAGTCTCAGTTTCTTTGTCACACAGACCATAACTCTTAATCCATTTACTGCAAGGCTTAGATCAGTAACTTGCATTTGACTAAGGCAAATAATCTTGTGTTGACTTGAGAACTATAAGAAATGAAGAAGCAGTTTATTCTATATTTTTTAAGAAAGTGTCTTATTTTTTATGTGAATTTGGGCCTTTTTCCACTAATGTTGATGTTCCAATCAGCATTTGCTATGTGAAAGAACAAAATTTCTCATGTTCAAGCACCTGGATTCTCTTGTAAACCTGGTTCTTGAATGCTGTCTTCTTTCACACACCCTTGCAAAATGACTGTCCTGTCTTAAGGGAGCAAGAGACCAGCTCCTGTGCAGGTTTAAATGAACTCTGATTCATTTATAAAGTAACAAAGAGAAGTCCAATACAACCAGAAGAGACTTCAGGGCCCTGGGATCAGGGCAGCAGGATCAGGAGCACAGGTAGTGATTTCCTCAATTCTTCTGTTAACAGCAACTAATATTGATAGGAAGAGGCAGATCCATCAGGTCAATGGGTGCAGCTCTGAGGTTGGTGTCAGTGGAAGAATTTTGGGGTTGTTGACCATGGGAGGCTCTACTGACACCTGACAGGATGCAGCTGTCCCAGAGGGGAGAAGGAGCTCTAGCATAGGAACCACTGGTGCTCACTGACAGAACATGGAATGAGCTTGGAAGGGGGAAGGGGACAAAGCCAGGCTGACCAGTGATGAGCAATGGGATGGAGTGCTAAAACTTGAGGAAAGGAGAGCTAGAGGGATCCCTCAATCTGTTTCATGAGGTGTTGGCTCAATGTACCACACCTGAATTATTTCTACACTAATGTACACAGCATGAGGAACAAACAAGAGGAGCTTGAGGCTTTGGCCCAGTCCCAGAGATGTGACATCATTGGCAAAAGTGAAACCTGGTGGGATGGGTTCTGTGACTGGAGTGCCCTGTTGGAAGGTTCCAGACTCTTCTGGAGGGATGGGCAAGGAAGGAGAGGCAGAGGAGTGGCAATGGAAGGGTTGGAATGTCTGGAGCTCACAGCTGGCAATGGCACAGTTGAGAGCCTCTGAGTAAGAATCAAAGCACAGACAAATAATATCACCATGGGAATCTACCCTGGACCTCCCAGCCACAACAGCAATGCCAATGGATTCTTTGAGGAAATAAAGCACACTTTCAGACCAACTGCCCTGCCCTTCAACTGGACAAAAATTAACTGGGAGCATCACACAGCTGGTACAGCCCAGGCTAGAAGATTCCTAAAAGTCTGGATGAGAACTTTATGGAACAGATACTAAGGGACTGGAAAGATGCCTTCTTTGATCTACTGCTTGTCAACAGGTAGGATCTCGTGACCAAAGTGGAGATTTTGGGCTGTCTTGGCCACAACAATGACAGAATGATGAAGTTAAAAATCTGTAGACAGAGGGAAAAGTGCCAGCAAAACCTCAACTGTGGACTTCAGGAGAGCAGACCTCAGTCTGCTCAGGGAATTAGTGAGTAAAGTCCCACGGAAAAATGGGTTTTTTTAGGTGCTAGGGTCCATCAGTGCTGGTCACTTGTTAAACATCACCTGCTAAGGCAATTCCCAAATGTCAGAAGTCAAGCTGGTGAGGCAAAAGGCTGGTTTGGCTGAATAAGAATCTTCTCTTGGAAATAAGGTGAAAAAAAGGTGTGTGGCCAGTAAGAAGCAAGGTAAGGTGACATGGGGACAATACAGAGATATTGCTCCCCACTGTATTTGTGCAGCCAAACTCGAGTGGAGTTGAAGCTGCCAGGACTATGGGGGACAATAAAAAGAGGGTTTTATTGTACTAATGGCAAAAGGCAGTATAAAAATACCATTGGCCTGTTCTGGGATGAGGATGGTAACCTCACAAACAGGGACAGGGATAAGGCAGAGGTGTTTAATGCTCTATTGGTCTCTGTCTTCAACATGAATTATGGACCAAGGGCATCTCTGTGCCCTGAGCTGGAGGACCATGATTGCAAGAATGATCGATTCCCAGTTGACTCTGAACTTCCATGGGATCAGCTGCTCCAGGTAAACCCCTACAGATGTGTGGCACCTAAAGGGATTAATCCAAAAATCCTCAAAGAGCTGCTGATGTCATCACAAAAAGTCTCTCAATAATTTTTGAGCAGCCTTGGGAATCTGGAGAGGTCCCAGCTGAGTGGAAGCTAACAAACATTGTCCTGATTTTCAAGAAGGGCAGGATAGATGACCTTGGAAACTACAGGCCTGTCAGTCTCACTTCAGTGCCTGGTAAAGTTATGGAGAAGATTATTCTGGGAGGCACTGAAAACACTTGAAAGACAATGCAGCCATCAGTCACAGCCAGCACAGCTCCATGAGATGAAAGTCCTGCTTATCAAACCTGATTTCTTTTTATGACAAGGTAGCACACCTGGTTGATCGAGGGAAGCCAGTTGATGTAATGCTTTTGGATTTCAGTAAAGCTTTCAATACTGTCTCTCACAGGATAGTTCTGGTCAAAATGTCCATCATACAGATGGATAAATATGTCATGGGAGGGTAAGCTCATGAGTCAGGCACAAAGAGTTACAGAAAATGGGGTGACATCAGACTGGGGGCCTGTGACCAGTGGGGCTGTGCAGGGCTCCATCCTCAGCCCTGTGCTCTTCCACGTCTTCAAAAATGATTTGGACACAGAACTTGAATAGATACAAATTATATTTGCAGATGATACAAAACTCAAAGGCAGAGAGGCCCTGAGGAGACAACTTGACAAAGCAGGGGGCTGGGCAATCACCAACTGTATGAAGTTCAACAATGGAAAGTTCCAGATCCTGCACCTGGGTTGGGGCAGCCCTGGATGTGCATCCAGCCTGGGGAAGGAGATGCTGGAAAGCAGCACCACACAAAGGGACCTGGGGGTCCTGGTTGGTGGCCAGTGGGATCTGAGCCAGCAGTGCCCTGGGACCAGCAGGGACATCCCTGTCCTGGGGCACCAGGCCCAGAATGGCCAGTGGGGCCAGGGAGGGGATTGTCCTGCTCTGCTCTGGGGCGGCCTCACCTCGAGGGTTGTGGGCAGGTTTGGGCACCACCGGGTAAGAAAGATTTAAACTGTTAGAGAGAGTGCAAAGGAGGCCACGAGGACAGGGCAGGCCTTGAGGGGAAGCCGTGGGAGGAGCTGCTGAGGGCTCTGGGTCTGGTCAGCTGGAGAAGAGCAGACTGAGGGGGACTCCTTGCAGTCTGCAGCTCCCTGGTGAGGGGAAGAGGAGGGGCAGACACTGATCTCTGCTTTGTGTGACAGCGATGGGACCTGAGGGAGTGGCCTGGAGCTGTGTCAGGGGAGGTTAAGGCTGGAGGTTAGAAACAGGTTCTTCCCCCAGAGGGTGGCTGGGCACTGAACGGGCTCCCCAGGGCAGTGGCCACAGCACCAAGGCTGACAGAGCTCAAGGATCATTTGGACAATGCTCTCAGACACATGGTGTGACTCCTAGGGATGGTGCTGTGCTGGGCCAGGAGTTGGACTCAATGATCCTTGTGGGTCTCTTCAGACTCAGCATATTCTGTTATTTCTGTCATCAGTTCCCATCACATGCTTAGCCTTAAACCTGGCAGGCTGACAATTACTGGATAGTGAAGGTGATCTGAACTGAGCCTGTCATTCATGTGAATATCCCCCAGGGAAGGAGCTGATAATACTCCATACCAGAAAGATTGCCTGGCCCAGTTCAGGGCTCCTCTGCAATCCCTGGACCCATATACACTAAGTGTTTGGTTTAAAGGAATTCACTCAAGACAATTAACACCATTATTTCTTCAAGCATTTTGTCAAGTATCTGTTTTGGTCTGCTTGGCACTTCTTGCCTTCAAAATTAACATGATCCTTGTAAAACAAGGGAGAAGGGCACATTTACTGCACCCCAGATGTGCCTCAGGCAACCTGAGAATCTGTTTGGCACAGATTCCATTTAAGTCTCCCTCCTCTCAGACACAGGATCACAAAATATTCCAAGCTGGAAGGGACCCAGGAGGATCATGAAGTCCAACTCTTGGTGAATGGCCCACAGAGGGCTTAACCCTCAAACTCCCCATTGTTAGCACCTTGCTCTGACCAACTGAGCCAGTCTCAGGTTAATGATATACACAAGGGAGAAGGTCAACAGCAAAGATGACTTTGTCCCTCAGTACACAACTGAACTATGCAGCTGAGACTGGGAAAAGTGTGAAGGGAGAGAGAGGAGTCACAGCAATACAATTCTCTCCAGGATGGTATTCTTGCAATTCTAATTTCTGTTGATATCAGCTTTGAGAATTAATGTAAGAAAAGCATGTGTACTGTTTGCATTTTGGCTTGCAAAACCAGGGGACACAGACTATGGTAAAACAGATGCAAGGACAGTGTCCTATATCATGAATTAGTCACCATGTCAAATACTGAAGTATTCTCTTTCATCCCCATGGTCAGAATCTGACTCCTGCCAGGACTAATTGCAGAAGCAGACAACAGCAGCTGTTCTGATTTCCAGCATGCTTAAAAGCAGGGACAACAGGAAATCTCACAGCTGAATAAAATCCTTTGCTGTTTGTTTTTATTTATGCTCCAATTTCAGCATCAAAACAGTGAACTAGCATTCAAACATTTAGGCTGATTCAGGGACTGGTGGTGCGACTTTCTTGCTCAGTTCATGTTCATTCTGGTCCCAGTAATGATTTCCTTTGTCACAGGCACATCACAAGGCCAAGCTCATTGCAAGTCTTAGGAGAAGGAAAAGAACAAAACTAATGAATTTGAGTAGTGCTTATAATTAATAAATTTTATAAACTCCTGGACTGTTTGCAGCAGCAGTAAATGTGCTAAATTTTCTTTGTAGGACAAAGATTACCACAGTTCCTGACAATGGCAGCAGTTCATCAGCACACTGGAAGAAATTATTTTCAAATGGATAGGTAGCCAGATGGCAAGTGTTCTCTTTTTTCAAAGACACCTGCATATTTGAAGCAATTCTCTTCCTTAACACTCTCAGCCTCACCAGGGCTGGTACCATTATGAAGGGGAAGATGAAGAGGAAATCCTCATCCAGAGATCAAAGAGCTGACAACTGCCTTTTCTGCCCTTTGGAAATTATATTGAGAGTTGAGAATATCTCTTCTCACCTACTAGAGCGGTTGGCAACTGCGTGCTGACTAAGTCACAAAAGACTCCCAATCCACTCTTCTGTGCACTTTTCAAAAGAAATCAGTGTTCTCCATGTTCTGCAGGTCTTCTTTACTGAACAGCCACTTAGCAACATCCTTCCTCTGCTCAGCTTGTCCTTGAGTTGGAGTGGCTGCTTTATACCAGGGTAGAGAATACATTATAGACAAGTTTTTCAGAAAGTCTGAGTTCACAGAAGTACAGCTGTACTGAGGCTCAAGAGATTGCACTCATCTTCTGACTGCACCACTGGCTGCCCAATGACCTCAGCTCCACCATTCCAGGGGTAGTGATGGTAATTATCACACAGCTACTTGTGTGTCAAACACAAAAAAGCTGGGGATGAGCAGCGCTGGAGAACAGTGAAGCATGATTACTAATAGCTTGCATGATTATTCCCAAACACATGCAGTCTCATAATATTGCCTTCATTTGGCATAATACTGCCTGAAAACACCAAGAGGAAAACACTGTTTTGCTCTAGTGTTTTATTGATAACTAGAAGGGGAGATACAAACAGAATATCTGCATTGCCCCAGCAGACAAACAAAACCCCAAGTCCCACAGGTAATTACCATCTCCTAATTGGGTTTGAAAACAGGAGATTTGAGTCTGAGTGCATGGAGTTTGCACCAAAATGAACAATTACTTGTCTGAGGGATTCAGTGGTTTCAAAACACAACAGGAAGAGACTGAAACTGAGGCTGAATTGAGGCTTTAACTGTGAGTTTGCTGATAGCCCACACAGACCTTCACTAACAAGCTGCTACTTTCACTAGCGGGAGTCAGAATTCACAGTCACCCCCATTGTCATTTTTATCTGCCACTCCAGGCTCATTACATCAGTTTAACTAATGGCAATTAATATGAAAATTAAATTTGATAGCAAAATTAAGCACTTGGAAGACAGTCAGTGTTCCTACATAACTCTGGCACGCCTAATTACTGTTGTAACAATGCCCCTGGCACAAGCTGGCCAGGCCAGTCCTGGTGCAGCCCAGACTCCTCTGCCCTGGCCCCTGTGTCTGTGGGATGATGATGATGATGCTCATCCATCTCCTGTGGGGTTCACTCATCACACTTCTGCCTGGCAGCCACATTTGAGAACTTTTTAGATGCTATGACAAAGTGGTCCCCTATGTGAGAAACAACTGCTCACTTTTAAAATTTTAAAGGTTCATTAAACCTTAACAAAAATTACAACAAAGGTCTGAATAAGGAAAAATGTCAGTGCTGAGTCTCCATGACTATCAGCCATGTGCTCACCTTCAAAATGCATGCTCCACCTTTTATACCTCTAGCCCTCCTAAAGCCCTGTCAGTGACTCCTTCCTTGCTGTCCAGGGTGCAGATCACTTTCTCACACCTTGATTTGGGGTCAGGTGTTGCCACAGTCACAATCCAACCCTCCCAAATGCCCCGAGTACCAAGGCCATCCTGTGATAACAATGCAAGGGGGAGGACACATTGCAGTAACATGACCATGCATCTACAAACCTTCTCTTAACACACACATAATGTTCACCCCTTAATTGTGAGAGCCAGCCATCTCATTACTCATCTATAACACCTAGTTTGCTATTGATGCATGCAAAGATTTTATAGCATGGCTTACAGTTCAGAGATCAAAAACAGGCATGAGCTGGCTCCACACCAACACTGAGCTCCTCAAAAAGTCAGGGTTGCTGCCAGCAGACAGTCCAAGTCCTATACTTGATACAAGAGGAAAGGAAAACTGCTAGACCTGCCCATGACCTGGGGGTTTCATTTCAAAATATCTACTTTGCTAACCCAAATGCTTAATTATTCAGAATTCATGCAGTGCTTTGAAGGCACAAGCTGTATCTCAGGATTTAAAAATCATTATAAAGCAGGTTCTAATATCTTCCAGCCTTCATTCAGCAACACTTGAAGTGTTATTTGCACCAACATTACTGTGACAACAGCCTCTCACCATCAGCAATGTCCAAACTTTCCACCCATGACATGCAGCTTTAAACTCATCTAGTTTTAAATGAGCTGGCAGAATTAGAATTATCCTCTAGATTTTCCATTACCAAGGCACCAGACACATTTTACAGACATCCTTTCAGCAAGGGACTTTGTCACAGTTTACTGATACAATAATCAACATAAATCTGCAAAACACTTTTGCTGACACTGTTGATAGGGAACAAAACAGTGTTTTAAACACACTCAACCCTCATTCCCCCAGTGCAGCTTATCTAGAGTTGCTTGGCAGAGAGGATGTTGTGATTTTATGCCGGTGTGTCCAATTTTATGTTGACACCTGCTGTGCCTGAGTGGAGCTATAAGTGCCTTGTGCTCCAGAGCTATCCTTACCATGCACTGCCTGGGCTGTAACTACTTCCATCATATACTTACAAATGGCTCCAAGCAGTGAAATAACATCTGTATTGATCTAAAGAACATTTTATTGATTAAAGACTTCAGAAGAAACCGTGTGAAATTCGGGCACATTATTTAACAATGTCTTTCCAGTACCTGTGTTGGAAATATAGGAACATGAAGCTGTTAAATTTTTGATCAAAGAGCTCCCACTGAGATTGCTGCAATGATGCAAAGTCAAATAGTTAAGCTGTGGGGTTCCCCACCCCCTATTCTAGTCTCTTCTATAGGGGGAAGGGAAAGACCTACAGGTTAAAAATTGTTTCTGGATATTGACTCTGAAAGAATAAAACAGGTTGAACATACATCTCCATACTGTCTGCAGCAAGGTGGCACACAGGTCTAGGGCAGGAGACTGGAGTGACTGAGAAACACTGTGGGAAGGACAGCTTGTACACATCTCCCCTGGCCTGCACTTTAACAGCTCTCAGTGTGGTTCATGTCAAATTAAAAGGCTATTGTGTCATGTAGAAGGGCCATCCATCTTCAAGGCTTTGTACTCAATCTTGCAGGTAGAGGAGGGGGATTTGGAAGAGAGCCCTGGCAATGAATGGCACAAGAGGAGCAATTAGAAGTTGAAAGAAACCCCTTGGGCAAGCTGAGAGGAGTGTTTCCAGGTATGGAGAAGGAGAAACTTGGCTGCAGGCACAGGGGATCAGCATAAGGCTGCCTCCTGGCAGCTGCTGACAATTTATGGTACCTTTTAGTTCATGCCTTACACTCCTGTTCTCCTCCTGAAGAGAAAGTCAGAAAACACTCTGGCAGGAAATAGGAAATGTAAATAAAACACAGCAGCCTCTTGGGAAATCCAAATTCAAAGGCTTTCAGACTCAATTTCCACACAGGTCTGGACTCCCCAAGATTGTGGGGCCTGTTCTTGTATGAGGAATCCAGTATCAATTGTTTTGTCATTGATGTTGTGTTGTAAGGGGAAAGATAGCACATGAAGGTGATGAAAATCTATTTAAGGAAACTGGATGAAAGTAATGTTTGAGAGACAGAAAGGAAAGAATGTGGTATGATCCAGGATTCTGACGTTGTTCAATGAGGTTTTGGAAAATATATTACAGGTACATTTTGGGTATTTACAGTTATATTTACTGTAAGCAGAGGAAAAAACCTAGTGATTTTGATATCATGGGAAAGCTAATGTGGATTTTTTATGTGTATCAGTTGGGAGAGAAACCCAGTCATCATATAGGAATGTGGGGAATAAAAACCTTGGTAAAACTGGTAAAGTCAGCTCCATAAAGATGTTTCCCCTCTTTGGTTTTTTTTGTTTGGTTTTTCCTATCCCCCTTCTGTAGTTTTAAACTTTCCTGTGTTGAAGAAATCAAGATGAATGATGTTTGATTGAGTGAATCCAAGCTAGACAGTCAGCTAAAGGAACTTTTTTCTGATCTGGCATTTTCTATGCCAGATGGAAATCAATACTACATTCCAAATGCTACCTTTAGACAATCTCTTGCCAGGCTGAGGTGGCAGAAACCACTGCTGGAGCACACAGGGAAAAGGGAAGGACCTGAACTGCAGCACCTCCACCTCCAAGGACTCTTTTTGGTCTTTGGTAAGTCTCACATATTGTTCCATACCAGAATTCTGGGTTTAACTCAGCGTGGGAGAGTCTACCCTAGCTTTGTTAGCAGGCCTAATTTGATGATTAAAAATACTACAGAGACATTATTACCAATATTTTTAGGGCTGAAAAATAATTTGTTTCCAGGCTGTATACTGTCTTTTTAATCTTTATCCCAAAGCAAAGAAAACCAGTTGATTCGTGTTTTTCTCTTTATATGTACACATCTATTTAGCCTTTCTTGCACACAGACTTCCCAGTTTTGCTTTGTATAAGCAACCATATTAAACACTTTTTTTAAATTATCCTTTTTCACTGACTGACAGTTATCTAATTTAAATTATTTATGTACTTTCATATTGGTATTTTCAAGAAATAATAACATTTCATAAAAATTACCTTCCAAACAGTGCTAGAGGACTCAGAGAGAAGAACCTGTACACCAAATTTTTTTTGGTGACATGCAGCCCCTGAGGAAATGGCTGGGTCTGGCAGTGAGAACACAGGAGAGCTGAAGAGATTCCCCTCAGTGCAGCACAGCTGAGGTACATCTGCAGCCTGGTGGGCACACAGACCCCACCTGGGGCTGTTCAGACAAATTAATGGTGGAGGGTAATGCAAATTGTGTGCTCAAAGCATTTACAGACCAAACTGATCCTCTCTTGCTCCTGGAAGGAGACTTTTTCAGTTAGTTACAGTTCATTAGCTGCTACTATTGAGTGGTTCTTATTTTAATTCCTTTGATCTAATTCAGACAGGGATTTTTTTCTTTGTCAGCATTCGGCCAGAGTGTAAGTTTTGGCTTAGTTAATGAAATATAAAGCTAATTTACATTAATGGCTATTACTGGACACCTAGAAACATTCAGGCAGTCCAATCACTCCATGGCTCTTTTTCACTTGAAAGGTCAAAACCTCTGAACCCAACTTAGACCAGTGGTGCCGTGAGTCAAATGTAATAAATTGAAGACTTCTATTAAATAAAGAGAAATTAGCTGCAAAAAACCTCACAGTTCTTGTTATCTGTTTTGTTATCTTCCTGCTGCTTCTTCATGATTGAAAGGGAACTCTGAAAATGTCATATTAGAAAACATAAGAGCACATTGTACTCTTACTTCTCTTGACCCAGAATAATTTGGGTTAACACAGAGAACCAAACACACAGGAAAACCCTGGGAATCCTCAGGCAAACTTGTTGTTCTCCCACTGTTCATCCCTGGGGGATCACAGTTACACAGCAGAACAAAGGTGGACAAAGCCAAACTGACCAAGGAAAAACATGGGTCATTGCAAAGGATGGAAACCCCAGCATTTCCATTCAAGTTCTGTGGCACAAGCCTGACTCTACTGTGGCTCATTGTCCTGTAACAGAGGCAGAAGGGCTGTGAAAGAACAACAATCTGCCCATTGGAAGTTTTTCCTAGCAAGATCTCAGATCTTGGCACCAGGCACAATTCCAGCATGATCATGATGCAGGGTAGAGCCTTCTACCACATGCTGATACAGCCACAATAAAAAAATATCAGAGGACAAATAGCCTTTGGAGTCCAAATTTTTAGGGGGAGAGTTTATTTAAAAAGCCAAAAATGCTTCCAGCTAAATTCTTGTTGGTTTATATATGAATTGGGGAAGTGAAATAATTGTGGGAAAGGTGGAGTATAAGGCAGAACAATTGTTTTTATTATTTTAACTGTAACCACCCCAAACTAGTTTCCAGCTAATTTCATTGCAACTAGGCATCTGGGATTTTATTGTCATCATTTTTAGTAGTAAAAAATGCTTTTTCTATCCCACTGAAGCTTCTCCTCTGCCTCTTGATTTCTCCAAACATGGTAAATACGGGACAATATAACATAAAATTCCAAAGAGGCCATTACTTAAACAAATGGATGGGGTCATTTTCATTTATTTCATGACAACCTCCTCCACCCTTTGCTTTCCTTTGAGGTCATTTTTTGATTGTCTTGTTTTGAAGCCAGGCAATTTGTCCCACACTCTCTGCTGTTCATGGGCTAATTAGAATTTTAAAAGTAATTGAAACACCCTTTGCAGTATGCTGTTAATTCCCTCCAGATTGCTGGGAACATTAGCTTCAGTGTTTGTTTATTTTAACTGACTCTAAAATATTAAACAATATAAAACATGGTTTAGGGATGGTATTCTCCAATTTAGTGCTCCCACTAAAACCACACTGCCTTTTGCTCCCTTTTCTTCTGTTCCTGCCCTGTGCCTGGAGAGGAGAATTGGAGGCACAAAAGGCAAAGGTCATGGGTTGAGATAAGATCAATTTACTGGAAACAGCTGAGAGATAGGAAGAGGGACAGCAACAATAACAAAAGTGTACAAAACAGAGAGTTGTGATAGATGAGTAATGCGATGATTGACTCTCACAATTAAAAGGCAAATATCATGTATACATGTTAAGAGAAGTTGTATAGATTTATAGTTATGTTTTACCCCCCCTTGCATTATTATCAGGGGGTGGCCTGGGTTTAGGGTTTGGGTTTGGGACATTTGGGAGGGCTGGCTCATCACTATGGCAGCACCTGACCTCCAGTCAAGGTGTCAGGGAGGGATCTCCAGCACTGGGCAGAGAAGGAGGAGTCGATGGACAGAACTTTGGGAGGGGCTAAAGGCTTAAAAGGGGAAACCTCCATTGTGTGGGTGAGCACATGGTGGGAAAGATCCTCTGCTCCCTGCACTGTAATATTTTCTCTATTCAGTCTTCTGTTGTATTTTTGATAAGGTTTTAATAAACCTTTTAAGTTTTTGGAAGTGAGCATCGTTTCTCACAGAGTGATTCACATGCACACTGCTCTCTGCAGAGCCCAAGCTGACCCAAGCACAGCCACAGCACCCCAGCTGTTCCTCCAGCTCAGAACCAGCATCACCCCACAGCTCCCAGTGATCTTCTCCACGTTTACTCTGTCCCCAAAGGAGCCCCTTCTCTCCAGATGAGAGAGTCCCTTTCCCATGAGGTGGTACAGATTAACCTCTGGGTTCTGGCCATGCCCTCTCTGGCTGCTGAAAAAACCTGTCTGGCCAGAACCAGGACAGAAACACATTAGAGGACATACTAGACTTGGGATAATTCTCCTTTAACAGTAAATTCATTACAAAGTGAACAAATTACTTCATTGGCATTGGAGGTGTCCACACCCCAAGAAGACCATGCAGCTGGGTCCTGTGGTGTTGGATCCTAGGCAGCAGGACCTGGGCTGGGGAGGTTGCCTTGGCACCTGGAGTGACCCAAGCAGGGTCACATGGGGCATCCACAGAGCTCAGCTCGTTGGCACTGGCACTGACTGGAGATGCCCCTGCTGCTGCATGGTCTTGTTATAGATGAGTAATATAATAATTGGCTCCCACAATTAAGAGATAGATATTATCTGGATGTTAAAATGTATAGTAATGTTATTGTTATATGTCCTCCCATAGTCCTCCTTCCCTCCCCCCTGTAACAGCCTCAGTAGTCAGGACATTCAGAGGAGGCCAGCTTGTTCCCAGGAGGGGTGGTGTAACAACACCTGACCTCCAATCAAGGTGTAAAAAGTGATCTCCATCAATGGATGGCAGAGAAAGAGTTAAAACTGACAAAACTTTGAGAGGGGCTAAGGGTATAAAAGGCAGAGCATCCCTTTTGTAGAGGAGCACGTGGCTGGTAGTCATGGGGGCTCTCAGTACTGCCATTTTTCCTTATTCAGTCTTTTGTTGTATTTTTTATAAGGTTTAATAAACCCTTTAAAATGATAAAAGTGAAGGTAGTTTCTCACAGTCTCGGACTTTTTTGGACACCAGACACATCTTGGTCTTTCTCCTCACTGCTTCAGCCCAAGCAGCATAAAGCAGGTGCTGGTTTGGTGCAAGAACCTTCCCTGGCATGAGGAAAAGCCCTCTGACAGACTGGTCCAGAAGAATCACAGCCCCAGCACATGCAGCCTAAACTACACCCACTCTCCTGCTCCACAGCTCAGCAGGGATCCCAGGAGTCCCTCCAGCCAGGAGGGCCATTCCCCACCCTGTGTCATCTCTCAGGTAGCTGTGGTGCCACCAGGAGCTCTGAGAGTTCCTCCAGGCTCCAACAAGGCTCTGCTGAGCAGCACAGCCTCTGACAAGTGTGACAGTGTGACATGGTAAAAGAAATCCTCCAAGAAATCAAACATGGAAATGTTCTTCCATCTTTCTATTATTACCTTGAATTGAAAATTACTATATGGAAATTGTGTAAATATGATTGGAAATAATAGAGATATAGCAGGAACCAGCATCAAGAATTTGGGACAGAATTGAATGGGTAAAAAATTAGCAGCAGTTTACAGGAAACAAATTAATACCAAAATACATTCAGAGTCTGCAGAGTCACTTAATTTATCTTTTCTACATATCTCTCTGAAAAGAAGGACAATTTTATGAGAGAAAAAAATCATCACTACTATACAGTCCTGCACTTCACCTGTACCCTATTATTTGTGCAAACAAAAAGTTACTGTTGGATTACCAGCAAGAATTTGACACCACTTTCCACAATGAGTATTATTACAATTAAACAATTAAAATGGAACTGTGCTTGTCAGAGAAGTGCCTGCAGTCAGTCAGTGTTAACAAGCACTTCTATCTGTATGTTTGCTTATTCATTTATGTTCTGATTAAGCCAGCTAATGAAAGCAGCTGTACCTGAGTTCATTCAGCCAGGGATCCCCTCTTAAGGACCATAAGATGACACCCAGATATAAATAAGAACTAGGCAAATGTTGGCATTTCCCAAGTACACTCACAGCCCTTACCATTTTCAGCTCAAGGTATTTCCTGAATCTAATATTATTTATCTGTCTAGTAAGACTCAGTAGATGTCTTCTCCAAATGCTGTGCAGGCTCTGCATCCCACTGGCTCTTTCTGCAAATGCAGTCTTTGGCAAGGAGTTTCACAGGCCTACTGACACTGTGTTTGTCATTGTTTGTCACTTGACATTGTGTTTGTTTGACTTAATTTTATTTTCTATCTATTCTTTCCATAATTTTTTTTTTTTTTTGCTTTATTATTTGTTCTTTTGGTAGTTATAGAGTACTGAGCTGCTATCTTCATGGAATTCAAATGTGCTCTGAATTGTGGCACACTTTTTGGACAGCTACATCTCTTCAGAAGTGAACAGTCTGCCTTCCTCACATGGTTACCAGTTACACCATCGTAGATCTAAAGAGATAAATGCTTTATAGCTGTGTAACCCTACCTGTCCTGGCAGCTGTTTGTAACCTCAAACTCAAATACTTAGCAAGGCACGAGGCAGTACAGAGGCCAGGCAAAACCAAACTATCATTCCACTGTCCAAAAACAGCAGCTTGAATCAACAGCACTGCTTCACCCCAGCCCGTGCAATGCTGATGTAAGAAGCTGACTTCTCCTCTGTTAATCCCAGTGCTTTTGTCTGCCCCCCAAAAAAGCTTGTATTTGGTACTCAGGCTCCCACCTCAAAGTATCAATGAAGAGTTTTTAAACCACCAGGCACTGAAAGTTGAGAAATTGTTTCTCCCTCAGGTTTCCGTGGTTACCATATCTCCAAAGTGTAATTCAAGTCACTTATGTCAGTTTGCTCCAGGTACCTTCCCAAGCTGTTCCCAAGCTACCATCCCCCTTTGGATTAGTAAGTGTATGGCAAGGACAGCCAGTGTAACCCAAATTCTTCTTCCCCAGGGGTGGCCCAGAGGTTCACAGAGCAGGTCCTGCAGTGGGGTGAGGCATTTGCCTCTGGCTATGGCCAGTGATGGCTCTTGCATTGACTGCAGAACACACCATGTGGGCTTTGGCAGATCTCAGGTCAGGTGTTGAAGGTTCAAACCTGGCCTGGTGGGAGGCAATGAGATTTTGTCTATGGCTGAGTCATATTTGAGCTAAGATGTATTTACTGATGGCTTTATAAACCTGAATTTTTCAAGAGAAAAACAAGGCCATGGATAGAACCTCAGGCCCAGGTCAGTGATGCCCAGAGCTTCAGTCAACATGCTCAGAGGCCTTCAGGCATCAGTGTACTTCTGCAAATCCAATCCTGAAGCTCCAAGCAGCCTGACAGACTAAAGCCAAAGAAAACCAACTTTAAAAGCAGCATAAAGAACCGTGAAAAACACACAGCAGTTTGTAAAATGCACTCTTTAAAATATACGTGGCAGACATAAATGAAGATACAATAACTATATATAAAAAAGTCCTTAGCTGAAAAAACAGGTCTAATGTATTTTCCAGCTGCCAGTTCAGATAATCTGGCAGTACCAGCAATCACCAAGGAGACAGCTGGAGCCCACAGGACAGGAGCCTGTGGGGCAGAGGTGCAGAAGGTCGGGCACTAAACACCAGAGCTGACAGGAACCAGTCAGTACAAATAATGTGTAGGCACCAGGGCACCATGGTTCAGTGTCTGCAACTTGTCTGGGGCTCCATCAGATGGAAAGCAAGAGCTTTGACAGATCATTCTTCAAGATACAGAGCTAAACAGTGATGTTCAAGAACTTAAAATCCCTGTTACATATTCAGGGCTACCTTCTGCCACCCATCCCTCCCAGAACAGGGTGTCCCTGCCTGGGAATGGATGGGCACTATCCAAACCCTTCTCCTTACAAAGAACAATCATCCACAGTCAGGCCAGACATTCCTAAACTGAGATGTAATTTAAAGTTGCCCAGATTCAAGATGAAAGGCTGATTACCAAGCTGCTGTCAGCTGAAAATGAGCCCTGTGCAAGCATCTCAAAGTCTAGAGGCTGAGACAGTCTTAATTCACTTTTAAGGATCATGGCTTAAGGAATTCATTCAGACTGAAGTATGGCACATTACCAAGGAAGAAATACAGGGAAGTGAGAACCACCATGATTAATAAACACAGAAAATTTACTTCCAAGCACTTTACTACACTCAAAAGGTTTTCTGTTCAGTCCAGCTATGTTTATCTACAAACATATAAAATGACATTATATGTCCCTTCTGGTGGATAAAATGGCAAATAGTTAAGAGCATGCAAAAATAATCAGGGCAGCAAGTGGAAAAAAGCTTTTTTCTACTAGAACTTACACATGGAACCTAGAAAGAGAAACTAATTGCTCCCCAGGACCCTGTGATTAGCTAAATCTGACTTGCAAACAGCTGCAAGATCATGGTATCAAGGAGTGGGTACCTCTGTTTTCTGTCTCACTGGCTGCTTGAGACACATTTTTCCTGTGATTTGAGCTGATTGGGACTCTCATTTACCAATTAGAGGATGAGACTGAACAGGGAGGAACAGAAGATGATTTAAAATCTGCTCCTTGCTATTTCTAAACAACTGTGGACCATTCTCTTCCAAATTAAATCTGGCTTCTGGCTGGCAAGCTAACTGGCAAATGCAATCTCATTCCCTGAGTGCCAGGGCACATCAGCTGTGCATGTGCCATTTGAGGTCCATCTGCAGGAAATGTGATGTGCCAATTGATTTCAAGAGGGCTGGCAAGGGGATGCAGCACCACAACCAGCATGACACTGAGCTTTTCTGTTCTTCCCTCCTAAGTACCATAAAGTTTGGGAATCCCACGAGACTGTGCTTTAAAACTTGGGCAATTTACACCATTTCCAAATATCAGCTTTTGTCAGCAGGCCTGTTATCACTCCTTAAATGGAAAAGTAGTGGCAATGAAAGCTTTTCATTGTTTAAAATAATTATAGCAGTAATATAATATATAATATATAGTTAAAGCTATATTTATATAATAATAATATTTATTATTATATGAATAATTATAGGAGTTCTGGTAGGTGATGCAACAAGTGTTTGTGTTTGTTCACTCTGTCTCTTGAGCTAACTGAACTGAGTGCAACTGAACTGAAAACACCCTTAGAAAAATAGTTCAAACATATCAATTTAAAATGCACTCCTAGCCAGATGAGATGCAAAATGCACATCAATAGGAAGCCTTTATCCCTCCACTGGATAATTCTTTGGCACAGACTCCTCACAGGAAGGCTTTAGGCCACTTATATAAA
>VZRH01002619.1:1412314-1423795 GCA_013397555.1 Urocynchramus pylzowi
TATATGTTATAATCTTAACTTCTCTATCTTGGGAGGGAAGTAGTGCTTTGAGGAGAAGAAAGTTCTCTTTAAAATAACTTTTGTTTTCCTGAATAATTGTGTCATTTTATCTTTTTAAAACTCATATTACATAGAGAGAAATATCATATTATGTTTTATATATATTATTATTTTACATAAAACATAAAAATAATAAAAATAATAAAATAATAAATAGAACAAACATAAAAAAACCAAAATTAACTAATTAATAATAAAGATTAAATAAATAATAAAATTAATAAAACATTTTATTATTTATATATGTATTATTGCTATGTTTTATAATATCTCCAATTTTTTCAGCATGAGAGAATAATTTAGATGGGTAATAGCAAAGAGGTAGCAATGCTGACCAGAATTACAGCTCACTCCTCTAGCTCTGACACAGTGAATTGGTGAAGTGAGCTTAACACTTACTGAGTAATCAGTAACCAAAGCCCACTTGGCCCTCTCTAATTTGACCTAATTAATTTGTCCCAATAATTGTCATAACTGGTAAATTCATTGCAGGAGAGATTCAGGAGGAAAACTGTTCCTAGTTACCAGTGCAGATGGAAGTGAGCTGCCAGAGCTGCAAGGGGGAGCTAACAAGGCACCTGAGTGTGAAATGCTCGGAGTAAGGAGCTGTCAGTCTTCCGCTCTGGAGTACTCTCGTTTGAGGAAAGCACAAGATCTTGAGTGCCTCTTGTCCTCTTTGATTGCATCTGCACTCCAGCACTGCCATCCTCTCCGAGTTTGGCAAGCCCCGTGATCACTGAGAGCTTGTTTGCTGTTTTCTCAGCATATACAGGGTTGATATATTTCTATATTTCTTTTTTTTTTAAGCCCTTGTTTGCCTTGCTGTGGCTGAAAGCAGCTGCACAGATTCTGCCTGACATTGTCAGAGGGGAAATCATGTCAAACACTGGTACCTGTAATGCTGCCTGCAGCTTAAGCCAAAAGCTGCAGCAAGTGGCCTCACTGCACAGCACTGAATTAAAATGTTGTGCTTATTCATAAGCTTCCTTGATATTAATATGAATAAAATGGCAAAAAGCCTATATTTCATATTCTGTCATTTCACTCTGCATGACTAGTACTGTAACTTTGTATGCTCCCACTACACTCATACAGATTACACTTACAAATTGCCCCTCTGAATAAAGAGCACTGCACAGGGATGACAAGTATTGATTTTCAATCTCCTTCCAAAATGACTCTATCATCACAAGTAAGTCAGGCAATTTGCCTCACTTTACACTTCAGGCTATGGGCCTCAGATCACATTGACAGGCCTGATCCTTCAGGAGATGTTTAATTAGAAAAGAAATGAAAGGAATTACTGTAAATCAGCACTTAGCAGTGATACGGAATTTGTAAAGCTCCTTCTTCCCCCTGTATGAGCTGACTTTATTCTCCTATCCTCATTAGGAAGTTTGAGGTGCTTGTTTCACAGAATTAAAACTGCAGTCTTTTGTCTAGGAAATAGCTCACTGGTGTTTTCTCTTTCTGCTCCACGGCGAGGTCACACAGCCTCAGCAGGGCTCACCTTCCTCACCTTCCCCACCATGGTTCCCTGGCACTTGGCTCTCAGAGCTGCTTGGACAGAGCTGTGACCCCTGTGCTCTGCAGGTGCATCTCACCTGTCCCTGCTGTGGCACTCTGAGGCCACTGTGAGTTCTGTCCCCACCCATGGCACCTGCACAGGCCCCTCCAGCCTCAGGATCCAGGAGAAACCATTAGCTACATCATTTATTCCACAAAACACTCGGGTCTTTGACACTTTATGTCACCATGCTTTGGAGTTGCTGTGAGGTGAGGGCTTCTTAGTTTGGTTTTTTAAACAAACAAACAAACAAACAAACAAACAAACAAACAAACGAAACAAGCCAAAACACAAACCCCAGGGTTTGCTGGCCTTCCCCCATCTACATGCTGCCTCTCCCTCACACAGGGATCTCTCCCTACCAGGACAGACCAAGCCAGGCCCAGCCTTGTGCCTCTGCAGCTCCCCAGCCACCCACCTGCACAGCTGACTCACAAAACAACAACCAGGCAGCCTCGAGTCCCACATTTCCCCAAAACACAGTCCAGGTTGTTGAAATGTGCCTCTGCAGGTGTCTGCAGGCATGGTAGGGGAAATCCTGGGTATGTGGCAGCATGTCCTTTGTGAGAGCCATACTGAAGAAGACAGGCCAGCCAGTGACCACCAAGCAGGGTGTGAACTGAAATCCACTTGCCTTTTTCCTGACAGAGATTTTTTTGGGGGCCCCTCCCTTAGCTAGATACTATCGGCCACAAATTTGTAGGAATGCAATTATCTTTGAATTTTCTATTTCTGTGTAAAAATTTGTTAAAATAGGCTACCAGGTTCCTAAGTTCCTGGAGGGTTGTCATGGCTGGGTGGTAGGTTGACCATGTGTTCACCAAGGCCTGTTTTCTTGAGGAAATCAAGTTTTCAGTCGTTACCCTGGGAACTCCAATTGTACTTTCAGAACATTCAAGAATGAATAATGCTTTATCCCTACCCAACAGTGACTTTGCACATGGGGTTTAAACAAGTGGAAGGCACTGAGGAGAGCCCAAAGCTGAATGTTCAGTCATGCACAGGGGTTTTGCAGCCTGGGAGAGGAGGACAATACACTTGACCCGTGTCTCCTGCACAGGGGTGGAGGGCTGCTGAGGTGGCCAGAGGCATCATCTGCTTCTAAAGGGATCTGCACTCCTTGCCACAGGTGATTGTGGCTTTGTGTGGGAAATAGTAAAGGAAAAAAAGATTTTTAGAAAGCTGGGAAAGCAGGCCTTAGAAACAGAAAGAGCAGAGGAACAGAGAACTAGCTGCAACTGCAAAGTCTGAAAGTATAGAAAGTTATAATGGTATAGTAAGCAAGGACATTAAACAATAGCTTGAGTTTTAGGCTTGGCTAGGATAGACCTTAAGACTGCAAGAAAACATGCTTAGCAAGGTAGTAGAAGGTCTTAAACTTAATAATGGAGTATTGTGTATTGTAATAGAAAGAAGACAAGCAAGCATTGTGTGAAGCAGATGTACATGTACTTTTAGTAATTGGCTAAAACAACTATCTGCAAGTTTTAGCAAGATGCTATTAGCTAAAAAGTTTTTAAGATGCTCTGTAACAAAGAAATATTTGGCTACTACTAGCTATATGTGAGCTTTGCCATCTTCCTATTGTCTCAACCATGTAATGAGGCTGATGCTGCAAATAAAGCTCAAAGAACATACCCCAGCAGTCCCATCCCATTCATGAAAAATAAAAATAACCACACCAACACAGCTTTGTTCTGGAGAGGGAGCTCCTGCTCTCAGCACCACCCTCAGCCCCAGCTTGCTGGGGTTGTTATTGCTGCAGAAGCTGTGATAGCATCAAGCTTGCTGCAGATGGAGGAGATATTTCTTGCTGCACCTTCTGCTGATGTTTTAGCTCTTCTGGAAAAGTAACAGCAGCCTAAAAGTTCCTTAACCTGGCCTTAAAGTCCCTATACCCAAAACAAAGCAGTTTTCTGTGAGTCTCTCTCACAGTATTTCAGCAGTTTGCTGTCTCTGAACAGACATGCCACACTGGTCAGGTAACATAACCTTAGTTCTCCTGGCCAGACATTCAGAAGGACTAGTGCAAATGCTATTTTAAAGTTGAAGAGATCATATCATTTTAATAAAAATATCACTTCTTCCTTTTCCTGCAGGCAAGACCTGTGTGGTCCAGCCAAGTGCCCTTTCCTGACTTGTCCTCTATGTCCTGCTGGGCTGCTACTGCTGGATGATTCTCCTGCCTCTGCACAGTCAAATACCAACAGAGATCTCCCCTTCTGCTTCCTGTTCCCAGAGCTTTGGCTTTCTGACATTACAAGAACTTGCAAGAAATAAAAGGATAATAAAATCATAGCACCTTCTTAGGACTGTTTTTCAACAGATCTCTGCCATATTATGTGCAGCCTGTGATTATAAAATCATTTTGTATTTACAAGTATTTTCTCTTAGAAAATGGAATCATAGAATCATAGAATATCTTGAACTGGGAAGGACCCAGAAGGAACATTGAAGTCCAGCTCCTAGAATTGCACAGGACAGCCCCAAGAATTACCCCAAGTGCCTGAGAGCAGTCACTTATTTTTAAGTGTTCTGTAGCTTTTTATACATTTTTGTTTTAAAAAAAACCCTATTAATCAAAAAATGTGAGATACCGGTCTGAATTTTCACTGCATAAATTATTTATATATGCTGAAAAAGATATTAGTATCCTGCCAAATATAAATCCCTTTTTTCCTTTTAAAGCTCTTATGATGTAGGTAGAAGCTGTACTATATAAATGGAGAAAATAAGGACAAGGGGAAAGTAAATTAACGAAGAAGGTGCAAAATTAGCAATAGTACTCATTATCACTAAGTGTTCTTTTGCTTATATCTGAGGAAGGAAGGGGAAATAGAAAGTGCATATTCATTTCAAAAGCTTCAGATCAGTGAAGAAGGAAGATGCTTTCCAATTGCCTGGCAGGGGTGCCTGTGGGAGGGCAGTGCTGTTGTGTCACCATTCTTAGATTCCATTTCTTCTGCTGCTGTTTTGGTTCCTTCTTGCCTAAATGCAGGCCCCAGCCCTGGATGGATCCCAGCACATGGGTGTTGTGGGGCACTCCTGCCAGGGCCCCTGACCTCACAGGATGGCTGAGCCCTTGGGGCAAGGACAGCCTGGTTTATCTCCCTGTACAGCACCCCTCAGCCAGCACAGCACCCTCACTCTCTTCTAAAGTGGGAGGACTGAAAAATGGCCCAACCTTTTATTTTCCCCATCTCTGTCCCTTTAATACCAAAATAACTAATACTCCCCAGTCCCATTTCAAAGGGATATACACCTTCTTGTGCTGCTGCCTCATTTTCTGAGAGTGCTTCTGAAGGAAACCTTCTCACTAAACAAATTTCAGCATGCTCAATTTAGTTTTTCAGAGATTCTGCATGAGAGAGGGAGATAAGTGACACAGGCTATTTATTGAACCAGACTAAAATACCACACTTTACTTAGAATTAAGTACTGAAAACTTAACTTAACTGCAAGGATTAATTAGGTCTTTGAAAGTCTGCTCCTACTGAATAATGCATGTCATATGAGAGGAAAGAGGCAAGTATTTGGATGATGGAAAAATAGCTGGTTACTTGCTGCTCACCACCTGGTCCAAGTGCTAACCTTTACTTACATCAGTTCCCTTCCCCCAGAAAGACCCTTCTTCTGCTTTGAGTTGTTTTTCTCATTTGTTTTTCAGTCTCCTGTTACACTTCTTCTCTTTTTTGAGCAGTTTCAACTGACACACTTTTCAGGGCACACCAGTCCTCTCCCACCACTCCAATATGTTTCTAAAGAGGAGGAGAAACATTCTTCTTGAGAGGACACTTCAGTCACAGTTTATACTGGAAATCTCTTTTCTCTTCAGTAACTTATTGCTCTGCTTCTTTGTCCTTCATTCCTGCTCACCTTAGCCCATATATTTGGGATTCTCCCTCCTGTCTGGAGAAAAGGCTTGCTATCATTCCAGCTGCACTTCAGCCTATGTGGTCTGAAGCAATCATCCAATTTAAGCTGCAGTTTAAAAATAAAATCCTCTCCTCAGTAATTATAGTGTTGCATTAGGAAATACTGGCTGTTTACATATTGCAGCCATAGCCTGTACTCTCTGCTCTGAGAGAGCTGCACCATCTGCTCTCCTGCTCCCTGTCCTTGCTCCTGCAGACATCAGATAAACATGTTGAGAGAGCAGCAGGCTGCTTGCAGTCATATCTGAGCTGTGTTTAAAGTCAAAAGCCTTTATTTACTGCTTGGTGAAGACAGGGAGCTCATAATCAAGGGCAATAAATTAGATCCATAGCAGTTTGATGATTCAAAGGGATGGCAGCCATGTATGTCAACCTGTGACTTCTTTAAAATGGAGAAGACTCCAAAATGAGAAGAGAGGATGGTTAACCTTTCTTTCTTTCATGGTCACCATGAGATGGCCTTCAGTGCTGGAGACTGGGTTTGGAGGCACAGAAATGGGGCAAGCAGGCACTGCTGCTCTTGGACATCACAGAGCAGGCTGAAGAGAAGCTCACTGGCCTTCACCCAACACACAGCACTGAAGCACCATGAGATGCTGGCAGGGATACTTGAAGGAGGACATGCTTCTCTGGGAGAAGTTGCCACAGCTGCTGTTCTTCAAAAAAATAGATGTGAAGTCTTCCTCCACATTTGGAAAGCAAGGAGAGCAATGAAAGGGAAGGAGTACTGACAGGATGGACCCATAGTAGCTTAGAAGTCAATCAGTCTGTCTCATGCCTCACAGAGTTCATTGTGCACATTTAAACAGCAAACCAGTCTTCATCAACTGACCTAGCCCAACATCAGCTCAGAGTACTTACATCACTGAGTACCTACTACATGTAAACTAATACTCTGAGCCTAGGCTGGGCCTCTGCCATGTGAAGATGCCATGTTCAGGTAACTCTTCAGTGCTGTGAATACAAGAATTTAATTTGAAGCCTTAAATGAGACATACTCCTTGGCTGAGCTCTGCAGGAGCTGTGATGGCCCTAGGAGCAGCCTCCTGGCTTAGAGCTAGTGCTTATACCAAGATAATTGAGTAGATAAACTGATCCAGGATAACACTCCTACATCTCAAGCTTGCAAAAAATTCCAAAGCCACGTTTCACAAGCTCAGGTTCTTTAGCAACATATGCACATTTTCCTTTGTTCATTTCATCAGCCTTTCTAATTTTACTTGTTTTCTCCCTGATCCTTGGAATTCAATTGTACTGATTTCCTGAGCATTAAACATACCTGAATGTTCCCCTGGTCTGCTTAATGGCCCTAGCAAAAAGTGTTTCGACTCATTGGCAAAGCAGTTGGAGCAATCACTGCACACAACCTACTCTTGCAGGATTAGATGTTGGAAACAGCTAATTTTTTTTACAGTGAGTGAGCTAGCAAAGTTATGACATTACAAATGGCTCCTGAGAAGTGATAAATGGGCTCCAAAGTGCAGCATAATGATCATTACAAGGGGATGCATTTTGGTATTGAACTACTATGCACATTTTATTGAGATGGGAAAAAATATCCCAGAGAGTGAGGCTTCAGTGGCCAGCTGAAACCCAATTTGGGCTTTGGCAATGAGGCATTTGTGAACTTCAAGTTCCACATCTCTTGGATGGTGCTAAGAAGGGATGATGCAGCTGATGTGGACTGCTGAAAAGTATTTTTAAAAAACTAAAGATGCAGGAATTTCTAATCCTCAAGCATATCACAGCTTCAGCCTTGCAGTTCCAGGTGGTGACTGTCATGTTGCAAAACCTCAGGAGTCTGAATTCAAGTTAATGCTGAATTAACAGTATATTTTTTAATTCTCTCAGGTTTTTTTTCTGACCGAGGAAGCTGTTCTTGCACCAAATACTTTGTAGTTCTTACACTTTCTGTCAGAGATTAAGAAAATGGCTCCAGTAACTGAGTTACAACCTAAAGTGCCAAACATTGGTTCTTCAGGCTGAACCAATGACTCAGTCAAGCTGAGCAAAGTTTCTTCCCTCTGCTTCAGGAACATATCCTAAGCTGTTCCCAGATGATTTCTGCTCCCTGCAGGTCTACCAGTGGCTCTGTTTTTAAGATTTTTTTTACTCACTTGAACTTCACCTACTGAGTCTTTCTGCTGCTTACATTTACTCTACAATCCCCAAGTCCATATCTGATAATTAAAGCCATAAGAAGCCTCTCACTGCAGTTTTAGTGTGGCCCAGCTTTTTTCTCCCTGAGTTCAAGGTACTGTGTGTATTATCCTGTGGTGTTTTGATGTTAGAACCCTAGATACTAAGAGTTTTAGGCTTTCTGTGCTGAAAGGCACGGACCCTCAAGAGAACACTGCATTTAACATGAAGCCATGAAGAAAGCTTCCAAAATTAAATGACAGAACTAAGATTATAAGTGTGTAGTTTGATTAGAAGTGTGTAATATCACGGAGTAGAAAACTTGGAGTTTAAAGTTTTAGAATATAATAATATATAGAACACTGAGATAAAAGTTTTAGAACAATAACTAGTCCTTCCTCTTCACCCTCTTCTTCATAAGTTTAAGTAATATTTTATTATTAGATAGAAAAGTCCACATTGCGAAATATAAGTAATTAGTTATTAAGTTAAAAGTAAAAATAATTTAAGTGTCATTTCTTAATTAGATATTTTTTCCTTAAAAAACCTTGTAAAAATAAATACGGAGCCATTTTGTAGCTTTTTAGTAAAATACTGTAAAACTCACAACTTGTAAGGCTATAATATAGATAAAAAATAATAAACATCTGAGTCCAAACACAAAATACTGTCTCGAACGCTTTCAATCCCAACCCTAACCCAAACAGAAAAAAACCCGAAAGAACCAACATTTCATGGCCTGCTCAGGCCAGGCAGTGTCAGGAGGTCCTGCACTGGAACACCGTGTGGATACAGACCCCTGTCCCAGGTTCATTTGTAGTCACTGTGCAGAAAAGAAAAAAGAAAAAATTCATAATTTGATAGATGAAATTTACTGATTTAATCTATCAGTATATTGGTGATTCCTGTTCTGGGGTGACTGGCTGGGGAGATGGGACTCTCCCAGGACTGTGCTGATCAAATGCAGTGGAAGCTGGGAAGTGGAGGGACCTGTGGGTGAGATGGCACAGCTGTGACCTGCCCTGTGTCCCACCGAGTTACAGCCTTGATTGTCCCAATGCCTCCTCAGAGAGGAGAAATCATCTTCCCCTCCAGAGGAAAAAGTGTAATGCCCTGTGTCCAATTTTCTTTTCATTGCTGTTTTTATTATGGAAACAAAATGTTCACTGATTCTAAGATGAAATTGGAGAGACCTAATTTTTGTAGTTCTTGCTAATAAAATTCTTAATGTGTTCCTTTCCCATTATCATTAAGATTGTTATAGTTTACTTTATCTCTGGAATCTTATTATTTTCCCCTGAATTCCTGAGCATTCCTTATCTTCAAAACTATTTTCATCTATTGAAATATTCCTCCTTTATCTTATCTTTACCCTCATAGTTGGTATGAACACATCTTTGTTATCCTACTTAATTTTCAAAAAATAAGTGGTGATTGATCACAAAAACCTTGGAGTCTTTAGAAGATGAGGCAGCAAAACCACTGGAAGCACTGGGAAAGAAGAAATTTTGGGTTTACAAGTAACCAACATTCTAATAGCAAGATTAGAGGTAGCAAGGTACCTGGATAGCAAAGTAATACAAAGTCATTTAAAAACTAGTAATTCCAGTAGCATTGAGAAGTGTCAGCTTAGTTTACTACATTGTGAATGCTGTAGAAAATACACTGGGCCCCTTTCATACAGGAAAAATGTATGTCAAGTGCACACATCAAATTTATGTGGTTGGGGGACAGACTGTAATAACCTGGCTGTACTGAACCTGGTCTGTCTGCCTGCCTCATGCCTCAGCATACTTAAAAATGGGTTACAGTGAGGGTGAAAGGGCTGCTCTCCAGTCATAAGATTTCCCTCTGGAAATATTTTGTACCTTGTAAGGACTCAAGAAAAACAAAAACAAAGTGGTTGCAAAGATTTATTGGAAAACACCTCTGAGCTGTTTGCACTAACCTCTGTGATTTACAAGCACAAAGATTGTTCTGAGAGCAGGACAGGTGAGTGTGGCTTCCTTGAGCTCCTGGTGAAGGCTCTGCTGCACAGACATGGGGCACAAAGCCCCTGAGAGTCTGAAAACTGTCAAGGGAAGTGCAGGGCCTCTTTACAGGGGTTATTTTCATGCCCAGAAAAACAAGAAAGGAAGAACAGGAATCCAGGTTGACTCTTACTCATATTGCCCTTGCAGAGTGCAAGACTGTGGTGGGTGGCCCAGCCTTTGCACATGTAGAGTGGTCCCACTGAGCATCTGCAGAGCCAGAGGCTCCTGGAGGCTGTGAAGGTGTCCCAGGGTGTGCTGCCACTCACTCCCTTCCCCTCCTGGGCTTGTGCCACTGCCTCTGTTTGAGCTGGTCTGATAGTCACAGCTGGAAAACAAAGGAGAAAACACAGCTCATCTTAAGGCCCTACAGCATGTTTGACTGTATCTAAGTAGCAATTAAACAAAAGAAGAGAAACAGAATTGTCAAGGGATTCTGTGAATTTGACTTCTGAAATCCTAAAATTGTTATTTGTCCTGCTCTGGGATGGCAGCAGGAGTCTAATGATGAGCATGTCATGAAGAAAGTCTGAAACACCTCTGAGCTGAGCAGAGCAAAACTGGAGTTCACCTTTTGACACATGGCCAAATGATTCCCCTTTCCTGGAATGACCTGAAAGCTGGCAGCTAGTGGGAGCCAGAGCATGATGGATTGCCCAGGCAGCTACAGTGACTCCAGTGTCAGCAGGTAACAAGGCAGCTGGAATCCTTTGTTTTTCCAAATGTCCCCTCCATCTCCTTTGAGCCACCAGGACACATAAAGCATATGAAGTGCAGCATGAATCAGGCCAGCTCTGCCACCAGCTCACACTGCCAGCAGGATCTCTGGTTCAGACCCAGCTCCTGCCCTTAATCTCCTTTGCACTGAGCCAAACACTCCCAGCAGCTTTTCCTCACCCCCTCTCTGCTGAAAGCAAGCTGTTCCAATTGCTGCTGAGGTGAGAGGCAGAGGACAGGGTAGGCTCAGAGGATCAAGTCACCACCAGATGGGAAAACACACAGACCTGGTCCTGCTGGAGCAAGGCTGGCCTCCCTGCACATTGCCATGGCAACCTCAGGCTCTGGGGTGACAATGACACTGAGACCTGGACCTGAACTGGCTGTGAGGAAAGGGTTTGAGGCTCTCATCACCATTCCTTTCCCCCACACTGCTTGTGAGGAACAACTGCTCACTTTTATAATTTTAAAGGTTTATTAAACCTTAACAAAAATTACAACAAAGGTCTGAATAAGGAAAAATGTCAGTGCTGAGTCTCCATGACTATCAGCCATGTGCTCACCTTCAAAATGGATGCTCCACCTTTTATACCTCTAGCCCTCCTAAAGCCCTGTCAGTGACTCCTTCCTTGCTATCCAGGGTGCAGATCACTTTCTCACACCTTGATTTGGGGTCAGGTGTTACCACAGTCACAAGCCAACCCTCCCAAATGCCCTGAGTACCAAGGCCATCCTGTGATAACAATGCAAGAGGGAGGACACATTGCAGTAACATGAGCATACATCTACAAACCTTCTCTTAACACACACATAATGTTCACCCCTTAATTGTGAGAGCCAGCCATCTCATTACCCATCTATAACACTGCTGAACTCAGACCACCACTGAACTTGCTCACTGCTGTGAGGCTGTAAGATTCCTGTAAGCTTTTCTGGTTTTTTCATTGTAGCAGTTTCCACTGTAATGTCCACACATGGCTACTAAGGAAAAAAAAAAAAAAAAAAAAAAAAAAAAAAAGGAAAAAAACTAATT
>VZRH01002619.1:1426669-1472507 GCA_013397555.1 Urocynchramus pylzowi
CCTGGGTCTGGAATGGGGAGCTGGGGATCCAGGCCTGGGTCTGGAATGGGGAGCGGGGGAGCCAGGCCTGGGTCTGGAATGGGAGCTGGAGATCCAGGCCTGGGTCTGGAATGGGGAGCTGGGGATCCAGCCCTGGGTCTGGAATGGGGAGCTGGGGATGGTGTACCCAGGACAGACCATGCCACCTTGCAGCTGAAAACAGGAGTGAAAACTCCTCAGGAGAGGTGATGAGGTTGTTTAATTAAAGCATATGGGGGACCTTTTCCTCTGTGTGACTGTTGGGTCTCTTAGCAGAGTTCTCTCTTCCTTTGCCTTTAGGATAGTTGGATTCCAGATCTCCAGTCTTCTGCAGTGGAAACAACAAACAGTAATTAGTAGTAGTGTCTCTCAGGGTAAATTTCCAAAGCTGGCTTCCCACAAGCTGTTTTTCTCACCTATCCCCAGGCCCTCTGGTGTGGAACCAACCCTTAGACTATTCTCTTAGTGCTGCTGCACTTGCTAAACTACTCTGTCTTCTGCCCACCTCTTCTAGAGGTGATAAGTTTGATAATCAGTTTTAAAGGTCTTCTGCATGTCTGCCATGAAGAAAATGTCTTGTCATGGCTTTTCAGTTTATCTACTATTTCCTTGGGTCAGGGGTTATAACTTGTTTCCTGAACTCCTACTTGTTTGCTGAATCAGCTGGTATTTCATATTGCAAATGATGCTCTTCAAATTGAAGCTTCTACAATCCAATTTCTTTTTCTTTTTTTTTTTTTCCCTTTTCTGAGCTCTAATTGGTCTAGCTGGGTTATGTTAATTATTTCTGATCAAAACTGCTTAATAAGCATGTCAGGTCAATTAGTGAGNTCCAATTTTTTTTTTTTTTTTTTTTCCCTTTTCTGAGCTCTAATTGGTCTAGCTGGGTTATGTTAATTATTTCTGATCAAAACTGCTTAATAAGCATGTCAGGTCAATTAGTGAGGGTCTCTGGAGTTTAAGATAGTTCTTTTCTTTTCTTTTTTAGTTATCACACAGGCAATCCGCTGTTACACATTTTATGTTTCTAGAACTATCCCTGAATTAATGAAAAGTTAACAGGCTGGGATGTAAGAAAATGCTTCATAAACATCCACCAATATCTTGCACTGGGGATCACTGGTACCTAAAATGCTGCTTTAATGCTTCAGCACTGAAATCAATCTTGAAAGCAGAGTTCATGGCCTCACAGCTGGCCCACGAGGGGACGAGCATCAGGAGAGCCATGTACTGCCCTGAGCCTGAGGGATGCAGGATAGAGCAGGGAAATCTGCAGCCATGAGTGTTGTCCCTTCCTGTACATAAAAAGCAGGGATAACAGTAATTTCCCATCTGTGAGATCCATTTGAGTAACTCTGTAAACTACTGAAAGGCTGCTAAATGTTGTAATATTTATTTCATGCAGATAACTTCTTGTAATACTCATTCACAAACACAGAAGTCTTTAGATTACACTGGCAAATAGGATGTCAGGGAAAAGCTGTCCACAGATTTAAGCTGCTGGGGTGTTTTTTAATACTCTAAATACTTGATTTATTTCTGTAAGTATAGGTTTTCATCGAACAATCTTTCTCCTTAATTGAGCTAATAACTTTACTGCTGTCCTCCTCTTCCTTCAGTCTGGCAAGCAATTTCCCAGCCTCATCTCCCATCTCATATATCCATATTTGATCTGATTATTAGCATTTAATCTTTTACAAAACCCAGTGCAAGATATTCAAGCCCAGCCTTCTTTAAGGAAGTAATACATTTTTGGATGTGCTGGTGTCACACACCTCCTTTGTAAGATAAGAATTTTATGGTGTGTTATTGCAAGTGATTTGCTCTCATTTTCCTTTCCCTCCTCCCCTTTTCTAACTGGCATATGACTCTGCATGAGAAGGGGAGAGTGAGGGTGATTCTGGAGTAGCCAGGTGGCTGAGCAGCTGTCTGGGGTAGCTGTATGGACACACCAGTGTCAGCTGTGTCCCTGCAGCACAGGCACACCCTTGGCAGCAGGCAGGATGGGGAGCAGAGACCTTGCTGCAAAGGTGGAGATCTGGGCCAGCACAGACAAAACCTCTGGTGCTCACATACATGTACAAATCACCTTTTACTCATCAACATAACTGGGATTACACATCACCAAGACAGACTATTCAGAGCCTAAAAACATTTAAATCTGGAAAAAAAAATTATCATGAAATGGCAAGTGATCTTTTATAGCCAAGAAGTTGTGTCCAGTGTCAGAGTACACACTGTTACCAGCAGGCTGAGAGAACTGAGCAATCAATGTCGCCACAACTCCCTCTTCACTTACAAAGACCTTTCCTTCCTTAATTTCCAGCTAAATTCCTAAGGATCTGTTCTAAGCTTTTCCCAGATGCAATCTGGCAGGACTTTTGTTTGCAGCTGCAAACAAACCTGAGCACTGGTGATGACCAGACGTGCACAGTCGTGTTGCACTGGCTGCTGCTCTCTCACCCTGCCTCAGGGGGGGATTTTGCTGCTGTCCCAGTGGCTCACCTGCACCTCACCCCTCCCCAGTATGGGAATCAAGGAACAACCAGGTTATCAGGAACAATCTGGTTTTAAACAGTAATAGCCTGGATTGAGCATTCAAGACCAACACAAGCCCTGTGAGGAACCACGGAGGGAGCTGGGGGTGTTCAGCCTGGAGAAAAGGAGACTCAGGGATGACCTTATCACTCTGCAACTCCCTGAAAGGTGGTTGTGGTCAGGTGGGGTTGGTCTCTTTCTCCAGGCAGCACTGACAGAACCAGAGGACACAGTCTCAAGCTGCACCAAGGGAAATATAGGTTGGATATTAGGAAAAAGTTTTTTACACCAAGAGTGATAAAGTTCTGGAATGGCCTGTCCAGGGAGATGGTGGAGTCACCATCCCTGGGTGTGTTTAACACAAGCCTGGATGTGGCACTGGGTGCCAGGGTTTAGCTGAGGTGCTGGGGCTGGGTTGGACTGGATGGTCTTTAAGGTCTCTTCCAACCCAGTGATTCTGTGAATTTTGTGAATTCCTTATTTTGATAAATCAAGGCTTAAAACTTGCTAGAAAACAGCTCTCAAAAAGAATTCTTTACTACTGTGCCTTTCCCATGGATGCCAAGTGCCTTTATCTGTGAAGCCACTGAATGGCCTTTTTTTGTTTCTAACTACAAACCTATCCCTATGTAAATCAACAGTGTGTGTCAAACACTAAATTATTTATCATTAGTCATAGGTGCTTCATTGTATGTCACATAATTAACCTATCAAATTAACAGGGAAGAGGAGTTGAAAAAACATGACATTGCAAGCTCCAAGTCTTCTCTACATAGCATGAAAATGGAAGACAATTGAATTTACCATTTAGGTCTTCTGAGTTCAAAGATTTTTCTGCATTTTATTGAGAAAAGATGTTTCCTTTGGGTCTCATTTATGGCAATATTTTAAATACAAGATCTTTTCTATGCAATTATACCTAAGGGACATCAATGATTAAAATTAAAAAATAGAGTACTGCTCATTATCTTCACACTGCATGAGTTTGACAATGTGGGGTGTTTTTGTTAGACTTTTGACAAATAGTGGTTTTAGTCTCGTTTCTGAGGGATGAGATGTTGGGAGGGGTGTTTAATTTCTGAACTGATTAGGACTGTGAAATGGTCATTTTGGGACTTGATTGCTAACAGCTGAGACATTATGGGACCTGCTGCAATGGAAGATTTGAAATGGCTGAGGGAAATGTGCTCCTAGTGATTGATAACACCTTTGCTCTATACTTCCTCCAGGCAACCTGCTCTGAAAATAGTGTATGGGAGGTGTGGGCTGAGCAGCTGGACTCAGCTGAGAGCAGGGGGTTGTGTGCTTCTCAGCAACCACACAATAGGGAAGAAAAATCTTTGCCAAAGATGTAGGAGATGCACTGTGTTGGTGTTTTTTCACTAACAGGATGGGACTGCTGGAGTACATTCCTTGAGCTTTATTGTGCCATCAGTCTCATTACATGGTTGAGACAATTGGAAGATGGCAACAGCTCATGTCTTGCCAGCAGAAGCTGAAGATTTCTTTGTTACAGGGCATTTTAAAAACATTTTAGCCAATAGCATATTGCTAAAGCTTACAGACAGTTGTTCTAGCCAACCACTAAAAGCACATGTGCACCTGCTTCACACAATGCTTGCTTGTTTTCTTTCTATTAGCAATACACAATACACCATTATTAAGCTTACTATCTTGTTTTCTGCAGTCTTAAAGTCTATCTTAGCCAAGCCTAAAACTCAAGCTATTGTTTCATGTCCTTGCTTGTTTTACCATTGTAACTTCTTCTACTTTCAGACTTTGCAGCTGCAGCTAGCTCTAAGTTTTCTGGTTTTTTCTGTTTCTAAGGCCTGCTTTTACAGCTTTCTGAAAGTCTTCTTACCTTTACTTTTCCCCACAATTCACCTTTCCTTTCTAACGAGGAAGCCTATGGCTTTCCATCTTGGGCAAGCAAGAGTAGTGGTAGCCCTGTAGTGCCACCTGTTGTACTCACAAATTCCCCTCACCCACTTGCAAGTGGGCTCCCTCCTCTGAGTGGCAGGCTCCACAGCAGAGCTTGGTGGATGACCAGAAACATGTGAGTACTCTTTTATAATTGTTTTGGGTTGGTCTTTTTTTAGTGCAAGGAACTAAAGCAGATACTTTTCAAACAAAGGGAAATGCAGGAGAATGTATTGAGCAATCTGTGTGCATTTAACCCTTAGACCTGGTGATGCAAATATAGTGACTGGGCTATATTTTATTTAACATGCTGTAATATCAGTGTCATGGTGTATGCTTCAGTGAGATTCCAACACCCCAGGGATGCTGATGAAAGAGAAGAAGTTTATCTTGTAGCAAATTCTGGTGCTACAGCTCCCCAGCACAGGTGACAGAACCCAGGTGGCTGGCCAGCTTGTTATCAATCCATCTATCTGCATGTGCACAAACATGTCTTGAAATGCTTCTGGAGTGTCTTTCTGACAGTCCTTCACTCCAGTCTGACTAAGAGGCAGCCTTGTCTCAAAAATAAGTGAGTCTGAAACTGATAAGAAACCTGCCAGTCTGAAACCCTTGCTAGGAAACATCCTGCTGGTGTGCCCTTGTCAGCCCACACTGCAGGTGTGCCCTGGGACCAGCCTCTTCCAGGTACAAACACCCCCTCCTGCCAGAGGTGAGCCCAAACCTGCATGGGGAGGGATGGGAGAGCTTCAGTGCTGTGCATTGTTACTGTCTCATGTTCATTAGTGCTGATTGCAAGGTGTTGGTGACACACAAGTGATGGCAGCCAGTGAGGAAATGGCCAAAGGACCCCACAAGGGCTGAGTCTGTCCTCAGTTATAGCAATGCAGAGCAAACCCCAGCCCTTTCTACTAGCTGGGGAGAATTTTCTCTAGACAAAAACTTAAATAGAAGCAGGATCCACACATACCTGAAGATGTGGCTCAATAAAGGCCTAGAGAATTCATTAGAAAATGCAGGTCTTCCTAAGTGCAGAGTTTGGTGTAACACTCTGCCTCATAGAGCAGGAAGAGAAGAATTCAAAACCACAAAAGTACTAAACTCTGCAAATGCAAGGATCTGACAGGCATGAGATGGCTCACCTTGTCTGGGGTTTTGCACACAAAGCTGCATTCAAACATAAGGAAAACACCTTTTTTTCTCCTTGAAAAAACAAAATGTGAGTGAAGCATTGTGGATTTTTGTTTGGGATTTCATTTTTGCTTCAATGTTTTTATTTCCTGTGAGTGTGTTTGTACAAAGTTTCAGGCATAGATTCTCTAACTTTTTATTGAAGTCTTCACAAATGTGCTCTCTTCAACAATGTATCCAAATACATTTTGATGTGTAAAAGCTCATGAAGAGTGGTTAATGTGATAAAAGCAGAAGCTTGAAGCAGTGACATCTAAAGAGTCTGTCTGAAGATCTTGAAATCAGATAGAATAAAGAGAAGGCTAAAATGACAAACATGTTTGATCTTACGTACTTAAACAGAAAATCATTTCTGAGCCCTGTCTTGTGCTATAAAGGAGCTGATGAATGTCTCAGATTTAGATACATGTAGCTATATTTGCTACTGAGAAAATTACATACTTGCCCTTTTGCACTAGTACTGTCATTTGGCAGTTCATTGATTTAAAAACCCAAATCACCCACTTCATTCCTCCTCCCCTGTCTGCCCAAAAAAGTACTCAAGTGGAAAACAGAAGCTGGCTTTCTTCTACAAGGAAGGAATTAATTTCCTTAAGGAAAAGCAATGAAACGCCTCCAAAAATGAAGTACTGAGATGATTTTGGGTCAAGTAGAGAAGCACAAGGCACAAGAAGGCAGCTGTTGAGACAAGTGCAGTCACTGCAGTGCAACTACACCATTTATGGAGGAAAGGGCAAGTCATAAGGGTGAGAGAAGACAATTTCTGTGGCATTAAACCTGCAAATTAGGAGAAAATAGGAAGGAATTATATGGTGTGAGCCCTAAACCTCTCATTTTTGTATTCAAGTCTGGAGCTCACAAGCAGAGAGCCTGGTTACAAGGATGTAATGATGATTATTCTTAAATTTACCACTGGACATGAATGGCACAAACAAGCTGAGACCTACAGCCTGTCCTTTAGAAAGATGGGCTCTGTTCATGCAGAATTGAAAGAAACTGAACATTTGCTCTTATTTTTAAATACTTCTTCCTCCAAGTCCATAAGTCATTAAAGCCTTTAGAAAAGTTTTTTTACATAAGAAAACTTATTTTTTGTCTGCATGCAGGAGATTCCTAGTCCAACCCCTTCAGTTAGAGAAAGTTTTCAGTATATCAGAGCCCTGATTTAGTAAGTCATTTAAATAGTTGTTTTATTCTAAGTGCACCATGATATATACAACTCTGGGTTCCACGTTCAGGGGCAAGGTGGCCTTGGACCCTTTAAAATAAATAATGGGGCATTAGAAAAATTAATCTCTATTAAAAGATGCCCTTTCCTTCCTCCTCTGAGACAGTGCAGAGAGAATTGCAGGAGGCTGGGTATGCAGCCTGTAGTTACTGCCTGTTATAGATATATATTATAATATTGGCTTTTTGCAAATATTAAAATGGATGCTATAGGTACAATGTTAAAGTAACTTTGCTATGAAGATATAATTTTTATTTCTGTTGATAACTAAGCTTAGACATATTAGTGAAATAGCTGATATAAGTATGCTTGTGTTAAAATGCCTGCTTGGTTGGGATAACATTCAAGGATCATATGATGAGGACCCTGCTATTGATATGCCAACTATCAGCACTCACCATCTGAAGAAAGTATGAACCAAGGCCCAAACAGGAGATGAATACAAGAATGGACTAAAACCACAACCAAGGAACGTGCATGCTCTAAAAAGGCAGACCCAAGGATGAGCCATGCTAAAATTACTGGAACATGTAAACTAGTTTGATATACATAATTTTTTATGAGTATGTAGCAGGCTGATTGCATAGAAATGGTATATAAATGGTATATAAAAGGGTGTTTCCAAAATAGCAGGTGTGCTCTTGGTGGGATGCCAAGAGGCACCTGGCCATAAATCTTCGGTTTATTGTCTTTTTCTCCTATTGTATTTTTTTAAACTTAATAAATTTTTACAGGAGAGTGAACCTTTCACACTGCCCCACCTGGCACATGGAGCAGCCAAGCTGGTGCCCACTGGCACTCTCCCTTCTCCCAGATGAGCTGCTCAGCCCTCACCTCTCCTGTGCTTTAGCTTTGCTTTGCTGCTGCTGTCTCTGTCCAGAGCCAAGGTGTGTCCACCTCCACATGTTCTTGTAAGCAAGTCACTGACCTAAATTCAGTGTATCTGCATAAACAAAATCTCTAATTTCATGCAATTAATACTGATGAAAAGGAGTGAGGAGAAAGCATCAGTCCTAGCTCAATGAAGGTTGGGGCCACCTAAGCCACAGTGCATGCACTCCAGTCTGCAGAAAGCAGCAGTTTGAATATTGTTTTAGAGATGCTCTAATTCCTTATGAGACCACATCTCTGATATTACACTGAAGTTACACTTGAATGTACAATATTTGCATTCCACTTGCTAATTCATGTTGCTTATTCTCTCTAATCTTGACATCACAGCACAAATCCTTTTCATGCTCTATTTCCCATGCAGTGCAGCTTCTTTGGTTTGTAAGCAACATTATTTTCCCCATTAAAGTTAATTTTCATAGTAGACTATGGACTGGCTCTAACTTTCTCTCACACCCCCCAGTTTCCAGGAGGAGCCACACAAACAAAAGTCAAAGGAATTTTTATGGGTTACTGAAAAGGTACTATTAAATTCTGCTCTTCTTTTTCTAAGCTGGTGAGAGTTGTTACATTCACAGGCTTGTGGATAAAACTAATTCTGACCAGTGGACAATCAAAGCAGACATAAAGCATCATATTAGAATGTGAACATACCAAGGAATCCACTGAGGAAGAGGAGAGAGACCAGCTGCTGAAGGCATATCCACACTCCATGCATAAAATCAATGCAGAGGAAGTAAATGTGAATTCTGGAGGTGATCTGTGAGCAAAAGAAAGGACCATGAGGAAAACAGAATGAATCTGTGGAGAACCACAGAGGGTGGCATGGATTTAACAAGGAACTTTACAATATGTGTGGTGCCCTCAAAAAAAGCCTTCTAATTCCTCAGACTTTGCTAGCTTCATGTAGCTACAATGCAGGCCATCTTTTTTCAAAATAAAACTGAATGTACATAATCTAAATCAGCACATCTGTCTCAGCTCACCCTGATGAACAGTGACCAATATATCCACTCCTCCAGAGTTGGTTTGTTTGTTTTCTGTGATAGCTGCAATGTGACATCAGAACTGGTAGATCTTAGCTGGTCCTGACATAAGGTCTGGCTTGGCACCCAGGGAAAGTCATGTTGAGTCAAGGCTCATTCACTAGTTTTATATTTGCTGACTTTGCACTAAGAAATTATTTCAGGATCAATCTCCTAGTTCTATAGCTGGAATACAGGATAGACAACCTGCAAAATGCTGTAGGAGAAAACACAGTCTGTGCTCTGTGGTACAATTTAGACCATCTGTGAAGGCAAATCCTTCCAAGCTGTATTTTGCTGCTGCTCTCTGGCATCTTTCTGTGCTGGGATATGAGTTATACAACTGTGATTTTCAACAGATATCAACAAAAGTGACCTCAGATTCAGCAACCCCATAGCTCTTTATGCCTTGTCAGTGTGCATAGACACATGCAATGGTAGTTCTTGTAAATCCACTTTTATTCCTTCAGTGTTTGCTTTCCCCTCATACAGGAAACTGTATGGATTTTTCTTCTGGCTGTGGGGCAAAAGGTTTTATTTCTCTTTCATTTCCTTCTGAAGAAATCCTTCTAAACATATAATGAGACAGCAACAATGCATTTTTGCATGGCTTCTAATGAAAAACTCTTCATGAACTTTACTTTTTGTGGCATGCAAGGGAAGGAAATATTCAGTGGTATTGTTCAAGTCTACTTTATACTATATCCTTAAAAGTTGCTACGTGGGTAGAGCTCATGAGCCTTAACAGCAGCACATGCTTTAAATGGCTGCTCATTTCTTCTGTCTTGTCTCTTGTGTGCTCAGAAGTGGTTCAGACAATAGAAACTGCTTCTGGTTTGTGTGTGAATTCCTGCAGATTCCTGCTGTGGTTGGTGGAGGTGCAGAACCACTGGATTAGTCCTCAAGGAACAGAGGTTGTATCTGTAGCCTGTCAACACATGAAACCAGGTTTGCAAGTATCTCTTTAACTCTCCATCTGTTGAGGGAAAAACAAAGGGCCCAACGCAGGGCTGGGACTCAGCTGCACAAATGTCACCCCAGACATTCCTTCAGCTGCCATTTCAGACCAGCACAGCTCTGTCACAAGTCCTGTGATCCATCCACTGCCTGTTCTGGATGATTCTGGGTTTTAGGCAGTTGAAGTTCAACTTTCAGGCCTTTGTACTGAGTTTCTGGTTCAGGCCCATCTGAGACTCACAGCAAATCTCTTGATTCCTCTGCAAGACACAGATAATGATCCTTTCTGTGTAAAGAGCAGGAGGCTCAGAGAAGAGCAGGAACTTTTCCATGTACATCTGGATCCCAGCACAGGAGGGCCTCAGTCCCAGCTGAGGATTATCTTCATCCTCACTGGAAGCTCTTTCCTCTCACTCCAAGCTGCTCTCACACTCTGGCCAGCAGAACAGGGCTTCCAGGGGTGGAGGCTGGTATTTCTGCTTAAGGCTAAGAAACTTAAACCATTCTGGGATAAATTATTTGCTGCTGCATGCTGAGATTATTCCATGTCATGGCAGCAAGGTTAGTGTTCATTCAGATATTATACAGATGTTTTTCTCAAAATTGCCAAACCTTCCATTTGTTCACATCTTGTTCTCTGAGGTACCACCATCTGTGTACCAAGTGGTCTGTAGTAGACAGCCATGGGTTTTCTCTTCTGGAAAAAGATGATGGGTTAAATTGCTCTATTCCCTAGACTGGAACACTTTCTGTACAATGGTGAGCTGCAGAGGGTTTTGTCTTACTTGACTTCAATATTGCATCCTGACTTCCAAACTGGAGCCCCAAAACATATAGACATTTAAAGAATACCTCTCATCAGTGCACTGAAAAGATAACTACACTAATTTTCCCTTTTTACCTTTCTGTCACTAATTCAGAATTGTAAAATGCACAATTATACTGCACAGATTTCCATTCTTTCCTGTGCAGCACTTAAAATGTTTTGTTCTCTTGCCAGAGGATTTTTTTCAATATTTATAGTCTAGATGCTTTTTATGTGTCTTGGACTCTGCAGACTCTCCAATAATTCCTTTCAAGAGTCCTTATTTCTGAAACTACCTTTGTGTGATTTCATTTCCCACTGTTATCCAGAGTGCATCTTCACATCTTCCACATCTTCACACAGTTGTCAGCTTTATTTATTTATTTATTTATTTTTATTTTTGTCAACAGCAGTGCTTAGAGTTTAACAATCTCAGATTGTGGTTTACTGGGGAGCACACAATGTGAGCTGTAACCAAACCATTAGAATACTCTGGACAAGCTGTGTTTTCTCTGTCAGGTGTCTTTGCAATCTTCCTGAGGGGAGAGGAGGGTGTGTGACACAAGTGTGAAGAGTTGGGACAACAAGGGCATTTTGGGATCTGCAGGATGTAGAGCTTTGTGTTTCTTAAATCACTGAGCTGTATCCAGTGCAGGACAGCTGATCTTCTCAAGAGCATTCCATTTAAAAAATGAGCTGGAAAATCATGGTCTAGCATAAGGTTAAACTATTCTACTGAAAATGGACAAATACAAACTTATCTGCCAGGTCTGAGCAGATCTGACAATCCTGAGCAGTAACCCAGGGAGGTGGATGCCTTTAATTCAGGCAAAGACAGGCCAGGGTATGGAGGCTTTGGGGATTGTAATGGTAGAGCAGATAAAAATGAAGGGCTATTCTCTACTGCTTCTTCCTGTAAAAAGAAACCAATGCAGGAGAGGAATTATCCCCTAAATCTCATTACCATGGACAAATTCAAGGCCAGGAAATCAGGCTGGGCTGCTCCTCCCAGCAGGGCTGTGAGCTGCAGCACTCCGTGGAGCAGGCAGAGCCTGGCTGGCGGGTATGAGGGCTGTGCTGATGGTCAGGAGGGGTGGCTGCATCCACGGGCAGTGTGCTGGAAACACAAAAAAAGGAGTTTTCATGGGAATGTTTGGAGTTTGCAATGGAGCACAAACCCTGTTAAAGCACAAAAGCAGTGTGTGATAGCCCAGAAACACTGTGCACAGCAACTTTGGGTGTTTATTTATGAAAACAATACAGTGTGGTTCCAAGGGGAACCGATCAAGTTGCATAAAAGATTTACGAGTCCATTCTGTAGCTGTAATAATGCTTTTAGCACTTTCTCAGAACCTTTCTTATATTCCAACATAGCAGCTTGTGCTGGTTTATCTTTTGGACTATAAACCATTTTATGCCTTCAGTATTTTGGAAGTGATAGCATGATAAAACAGATTTAAGCCACAAAATAATACACACATTTTCTGTTTGGAAATGTGTTAAATCTGTTTTTGAGAAACTAACTGCTTGTGAAGTTATTAGCACAGTACTAGTAATACCCTAGAATATCACTCTAAAAGTGATGGCAGGTTCTTGTTAACAAGTAATGCTGTTTTAATGCAACTCTGTTGAAAAAGCATGTTCAAGAAAAAATGTATTCCTCTCAGTTTAAGCAATTTTATTTTGTTTTTTAATATTTAAACTAAAAGAGTCCCCAAAGTTTTTATTAAATGAAAAACAAGGATCTCAGGATAGTTTTTTTTTTCATTCTTCTTTAAAAATATATCTAAACCAAAGCTTTTCTAAATATTCAACAGGCAAATATGCTAAAATTAACAATTCAAATTCAACATTTAAAATAATAATAATGGATCAGAGTGGTGCCATCCTGAGTTCATGTTAGCAGATTGCATCCTGTGTGAGCATGGCCTCAGATGGGCAACCTCAAAGCACCTTTCCTGGGGAGGGAATTCAGGCACTGCTGGGGAGCCTTGGCAGTGGTACCCAAGCTTTAATAAGTGCATGAGCAATAACTCCTTCTGCAGTGCTTAGAAGAAAGCAATTTCATTTTGGACTACATCAATTTTCAGTTAGTTAATTAGGTTAAGACAGGAAAAAAAAACATTAGGAACTTTCACTGGAGTTGCAGCAGCTTCAAAATTGCAAAGAAATTGCAAGAGTATTTATGTTATCCAGTAACTTTAGCAATCAGTTCTACTTCCAAACCAGAGCCCCTAAACACTGAGACATGTTTCTTTTTTTCTGACTTTCTAAATAATTTGGTTTTCATTTAGATTTATCAAACAGCTTGTGAATTAGTTATCCAAATATATATACTTAGAATTATTCTGAAATTTTTCTGCCATTTTAGGAAGCATTTACCAGAGTAGATGTACTCAGCACAGGTATCCCAGATCATGTACTGGAATTACCCCAGAGAAATCCTGAGTAGCTTAAGTCTTTTTGGAAAATGTCAGCTCCCACTTCAGAGCTGATTGTGCACGTCCAGTCATCCTGTCAGCGTTGGTGGGACCCTGGGAACTGCCCTCAGCAGGGTCTCCAACTGCCAGTGACTGGTGAGAGTCACTGAATCTCTCTGAAAGACTGCAGGAGTGTGGAGGATCCACCAGGAGTATTCTTGATAGTGCAGACAGGAACTGAATGTAAATCAGAAATCAGCTTCTCTCATGAAGCTTTATCAGGTTCAATAGAGAGGAATCCACTCCACGAGACACACAGACACACAGACACACACACATATGAGGAAAGCCCTCAAAAGTGGCCTTTGAATTCTCACCTGAAGCTGCTGACCAAGACAGGGAGAAAATGAATGTTGCTGAAGATCCCTTTTAGCTTTCAACTGTGCACAGGTGATAATACTTTTGTTCATCTATTCCTACCTGGAGTTTAAAGGATTTGGGTCACTTCTGAAAGTAGTCAAGAATTTTTAGCTTAATACTTGGGGAAAGAAGGACCCCACCCTTGAATCCTAACCCACTGAAGCATCAAAGCTGGCAGGTGGCTTGAGCTGTCCCTTGCTGATGAACATTTACACCTGCTCTTTAAAATGCTTTCAGACCCAGGTAGTTGAATGTGTCCAAAGTATTCACCACATGCCAGGCAAGCACAAGTTTGGATGAAGCATCAAAGACCTCATACACAACTCTAATCATTCCCAGCAGCTAGATTTCATATCTCAGCAGGTTTCTGTAGGCACTCCCCCTCTTTTTGAGGTTTTTCCTTACAGAAACCCAACTTTAGGGGTTTAAATGTTTGTAGTTGATAGCAAAGAAATAGTTTGTCTCAGATGCAGGTCAAAGCACAAGAAATGGCACCAGCCTTGGTGCAATCCCTGTCCCCTTGCCCTTTGCTGCCAGCTCTCAGGTTTGTTACCTAGCCTGAGGTAAGTGGCCAGGCAGAGCTTGGAGCTTTTGAGCCAATGGGTTTGGGCAGTCTCAAACCAGAGCCAGTAGGGGTTGTTTGAGGGCTGGCAGGAGAGGTAGTCACCTTCAGAGGACTTTTGGCTCTCTGTGGCCAAGGGTCCTCCTGGGCTGGGTTTGATAACCCATTGGGACCATCATGGGGAAAGCAGTGCAAGCCCCTGGTCACCCTCCTTAGGGGAGCAGAAAGCAGGAGAGGAGGAAATTCAGGGAGAAGTTGGAGGAACTGCTGCTCTGACCTCAGGATAAAACCTCCCTGTTCTGTAGCTCATCAGAGCAGATGCTTCGCCAGGTGATGGGGCCACTGTGATGACTTGTGAAGGCTGACCTAGAACAGAGACTGGACTGAGTTAAAGAATAAAGTAGGGATTTATTAAAAGGATCTCCTCAATGGATCCACCTTGGGCAGCACAAGAGCCCAGCCAGGGCTACACCCCAGGTGAACCCAAAATGGTCACAAAATCCACACCCGGTCAAGGGGTCTCTCAGTTTTATAAGTTCTGCTCCATTTGCATCTTGGAGCTAATTGTTNTCTCCTCAATGGATCCACCTTGGGCAGCACAAGAGCCCAGCCAGGGCTACACCCCAGGTGAACCCAAAATGGTCACAAAATCCACACCTGGTCAAGGGGTCTCTCAGTTTTATAAGTTCTGCTCCATTTGCATATTGGAGTTAATTGTTCAATTCCAGCTACAGCCCATGCAGTCCCATCCTTCTTGTTTTTCTCTCTTCAGCCCATGTTGTTTCTGTTCTTAGGCCTGAGATCTGGATCATTTGTCCTTGGTCCCCAGCTAGAGAAGGAATTGTTTTGTCCCCCTACTCTGTTCAGAGAGCTCACCATCCCCTAATATGAAGCCTAGACTTACACACTAAAGCAGCACAGAATGTGAAAAATATAAAAGCTAAACCTGAGGCATCAACTGGTGCAAGGAACATCCTGGTATGAATAAACAGCCTCACTTACCCGACAGGGCTGTCACAACTGCAGGATGTGCCACACCAGTGTGAGGTAATTCCCAGCATATACATGGTGGGCACAACAGCCTCCAGCTGTACTCACCTTTTCCTTCTGCCTCTTGGTCCTGCTTTCCCCCACCAGAGCTAGGCTGGAGAGAGCAGTGGGGAACCAGCCCCAGTGTTTGCTTCCCTGGCAGCAGGGGCTTCCTCCAGCTGCTGCCTGATGCAGCTCTGTGTTCTCACAGAGCTGCTGCAGTCACTCAATGATTTTGCATGTAGAGCCAGCATCTGATCAGACTTTTAACCTGGAGGGGGAAGCAAAGGAAAATTCTGGAGAATCAAATTACCTTCTGCTGCATACAATCATCTGGCAGAGCACAGCTCGGCAGTAACATTCATGTCGCCATTAATGGAAAACACTTCACATTGCACTCCAGAGATTTTGTTGTTGTTGTTTTCTTTGGTAAGGAAGTGATCCATTCAGATTGGAGCTGCCTGAACAAAGCCTAAGGGGCTCAGACACCACCAGCAGCAGCTCTCTAAGTATCTCTGTCTTACTGTGTAATCTCTCACTGACTTGAAGGAAATGTGCCAATTGCTGCTGCTATAGGGCTCTGTGTTTATAAAACACATGCTCAGCTGAGTGGCCCTATGGGGCAACATGATTTATTTGCTGATTTACCTCAAGTAAATCATGATAATGCTTCAACAGAATTGTCTTGGCTTCAACAAAATGTGTCAAAGCATTTTTAAATAGAACATTTAATCCATGCCTCGCTCCCTGGAGTCATGAAGTAAAGAATTAAAAACATGACTATGTACTACTTGGGTAGGAGTCAGAAGATTCTCATGAAATACTTGTGGGGGGAAATGAGGCATTTTCCAGATGCCTAAAGATATCTCAGGGTTTATAAATAAGAGAAATTAAAGCTTGCCTTGGAAACTTTTGGTCATCTTGAAAAGTAAACTGAGACATACATAATAAAAATGATAATAATGATGTCAGAGGACCAGAATCAATATTTCATCCTATCATTGCAGACAGACTGCTTCCATCAAGCTGCCAGATGCCTGTACACCTCTGAGGTAAAGATGGTTGTGGTGCTGGCAGCAGAATGGTGACACCTGAGTGACAGACAGCAGAATTGCCAGGCAGTTTGGATCCAGCTGGAGGAGCAAGCTGGGCTTCCAGAGGCTGGAGTCTGGTGGATGTGGAATTACATTATCTGAGATGTGACACTATTTCATGCCCATGGTCCCTAAAATGTTCAAAGGATAGCTTTACCCCTGGCTGAATGAGACTACCCCTTCAGCCATTTTATTAATGTTTCTTTATTGTTTAATGATAGCTTGCATAGCTTAAGGCTGTCTGCTACTGTTAAAATTAGCAGGCACGCTTTGTGATTAAAAAAGTCATCTGCTTTTCTCACTGGAATCATTCACAAACCTAGAAGGGATGCTGCAGCCAGCCCTTAATTGAATTTTGTGGCATTCTGAATAATAATGCATGGGTCTCCTCTCCAAATCAGGAATGAGGAATTATTACACAGAAGAATAAACAGGATAAAAATGAAAATTAATGCTCCTGGAAAACAGATCAAGCACTTCTGCAAATCTGTTTACTGGCATTTCTGTTCGTAGACTCATAGGTCAGAAGTCTCTGTTATTGAACCCAGACCCATCAAAGATGATCATTTCCTAATTCCAATGCCTTTTTTACTCCTGGTAAAAGACCATGAAGTTGCATAGAGCATTAAAAGCATCATTTTAAGTAGTATGGTAAATAGACTGAGCTTATTAACTTTGGTATAAACCAGGAACATAGAAGGTGGATTATGGAGGGGAAGGCTCATGTGTACAGATGTTTATCTAAGGTAATTAGACATTTGCTGGGGGAAAGGAGTGTAAACCAAAAGTAGAAGAAAATTGATTCATTCTCTGAAACTGTCTGCCTTTTACAGTGAGATCTAAAAGTAGATCCTATCAAATCTGCTCTCGTTTACAACATTTAGAGATTTAAATGGCAATTACCAGCCTTCTTTACATGTCAAAGGTTGCTAGACAAGGTTGGCTAAGCATTTTCACAGCAAAGATCATTCAGGTCTTTCAAATCCAGATCTTAGTCCTAATGGGACATGGGAGGAGCCCCTCATAACATCAGCAGAAACAACACAGGCAATGTAGTTTCTGGACAGGTCTTTCTTTGGCAATGCTATGGAAGATGAAGGCAATAATAAGCAGCTGGGAGACTTGTTTATTTTACAGTGCAGAAATCCTCTTTAAGATTATCAATCTGGACAACTTAGTTTTTTGTTGTTTTTCCCGGGAGAAAAAAACAAGTACATGATACAATGCAGAAATTCTCTGATGTAGATCTGCTGTACGACTTACTCACCATTTAGAATGTTACAAGAAGTCAATATTAGCAGCCCTGATGAGAGTCAATGAGATATGACACACTGCTCATGATTTAAGTCTGTTTTCAGAAGAACTTGTTCTTAACTACTGATTTTTCTTTGTTAATTAGTTGTCTTCACTGTTAAGATTGGGAGCTATTTATTTATTTTAAAAAAAGCTTACTTCTTAGAGTTTGTAGATGGAATAGGCCAAGGGAGCTCCAGGTGACCTGAGGAAATATATTTTTTTCCCTTGGTTCCACTCTCACTTGACACATCAACTGTCCTGTCTGAAACTGAGCTAAGAAGTCAAGTCTTTGAAAACTTCACCTTGTAGTCTCTTGTAATAGCAAATTTTACCTGAGTTTCAGAGACTTCCCAAGTGCTTTTTCTCCTAGCTGAAAGCAAGCATCAGCAAAACTTCAGAAAACAAAACTAGAGTTAACACCCGAAGAACTGCAATAAGAAAGCAATTTAATGTCTTTAAATTAGAAAAACACTTTCACCTCATTAAAAAACATAAAATGGATGAAGCTTAGATGATCACCCCAGCTGAAAGGTTAGGAATAGCTGTGAAATGCTAAAAAAGAAGTTGGAGAGGCTTTTGCTTTTCCCATAAAAGCTATTTTTGTACAATACTTATGACTCAGGAGTCTGCAGGAATGCAGGAGCAGCTGATTCCCTCCTGACTGCCAAAGACCCAGGTCTGTGGGATGTTTATTTTTACCATTTACAGTCCTTCATATGAGTCTTTGATCCTCATGTCTGAGACCACTGAAATGGGAAGGGCTGTTTTACCCTATCCATAGTCTGCTTTAGAGACAACAGTCTGGCACATCTGCATAAGTGAAAATGCTGTCAAAATAAAAGTTTCTCTCATGTCATGTAGAAATTGAAGCCAAATGCTTATATAGGAAGCACTGACTTGTACTGTTGCAATTTCATCCCATAGAAGACTTGTCCTGAAGGGCATTTTGGTCCTTCCTGGTGTTTGTTAAGCATCTGCTTTGTTTTTCCATCAGCAAACCTCACAATCTAAAACCTTGTATTTTGCCAAAGGTTGTTGAGGAACTGATTCAAGACAAGACAAGGGGCAAGTCTCACCTGTACTGATTGTTGGGTACACTCAATAGAGGGATGTTCCCTGTTCATAGTGTGAGCATTGTCTGCAATAAATATATCTGAAAACCAGGCTGTGAACTAAATTAAGAAACTATAAAAGTGCTGGGACCTGCCCAAATTAAAAAGATCACTTGTTTTGAAGAGGGTCATGGGGCCACAGAAACCCAGCCCTGGCAGTAAATCCTGGAGAATGTGGGGGATTCCTTCTAGCCTGGTACAAGGATGAAAAAATTGGTTTGAAGGCCAAGCAATCAAAGGTCCTGACATTTGGGAAGTTCCAAGCACTTGCATTGTCCCAGAACTGACTGTGCCCTGCTCTAAACCCTAGGATAAAGCAAGGACTGTTTGTGCCAGGGCTCATCCCCATGTCCCCATGTGAGCAAGGGCAGGAAACTTCTGATTCAGGGCATGTTCACACTTAGCTGATAGATTTTTTTTTCTCTCCCTCTGTTGTCATCCTATTCTTAGACATGTTGAGAGAATTTCAGATTTCCCTGGAATTTATCTTTCTTTTTCCTCGCTTAAAAGAATCACTGTCAAGTCCTCACTCCATGTAAACATGTTTGAGTTTTTTTCATAATGATGAGGAAAATTACTTTGGCCCATCAGGAGAGTATCAGCTTTGCATTAGCAAGTTGGCTTGAACACAAAATGATCTTTTTACATGCTATTCTCTTCTACATTCATTCTTTTTACATTCCATCTCTCTAGAATTAATCATCCATTCAGCTGGTAGTTTATTCAAATATAAACACACAAACAAGGTGCAGTAGGAGTGTTAGCAGAATCCAAATATTTGCTTTCTGCCTCTTTAAACCACCTACCCACCACAAGGGTGAAAGCAGCCAAGTGGCAGCTGAAAGCAACATTTTTTCTTCGATTAGTCATATCTGAAGCTATTTTTAAATGTTTGCTGCCTGTGAAATTGTGCTGCTGGGACAAATGTGTAACAACAGAGGGCAAAGGAGGTCACTGCAAACCAGCTCCTGGGGCATGTCTGGCTTGGGAATGAGTTTGACTTCTGTTAGGAGCTCCCATCCTCCCACTGAGATTCCATTTCCTGCTGGAGACAGATCACATTTGCTGAGCCAACACTGCCCCTGGGCCAGCAGGAGGGAGCTGTGCCCCGAGCTCTCACCCTGGGGGTACCTGGGGAGCCCCCTCACTCTCACTCACCCACCTCCACCCCATGTGCTGCAGAAGCCCAGTGTGCCCTCAGGTGTCATTGTCACTGCTAATAATGAAGGGATGGGATGATTTTCAGGCTAAGAATGATTTATTGCTCAAATAAACATCAGGCTCAGAGGCTGTGAGATTTTAGAGGAGCAAGCATTTGGCCACAGCTCCAGAAAAGTCACAAGTTCTTTGTTACAAGGCAATATAGAACTTTCTAACCCAATGGACAGTTGCCACAGGTTTATTTTGCTTTTCTAACCTATCACCTTTACTCACTTCTGCTGCACTGTGAATACTTTTATCTAATGGGCTTCTGTCTCACATGCATACATACACTTCTATTATAACTTCTAAACTCTTAACTACTCCATACAACCACTCCTCTACAGTATAAACCCTTCACCATCTTATCAATGCAGTTTCTCACTTACTTAAGGTATATTCTTTCTTACAACTATAGAAATATGAGTTTATGATTTTTCTTCTTAATGTCTGTGTATTGTATTTTTACATCAATCCAAGCTTCTCCCAAGGCTGCAAATCAAACCCTTCCATGTCTGTGGAAGTTTCTGTTTTTCTGTTTCCCACACTTGGGTGTCTGCCCCAAGGGCAGGAACTGGGGGGAAGGTTTCATTTCTCTCATCCTATGAGAAATTTAATTAGTGCTTATTAATGGGAGTCACTTGGGCTGGGGCTGGGCCAAGGGTGCCCAGACCAGCATCACATTAGAGAATTTACAGACACCAAATGAAAAGATTGCTTATTGAGGCAGAGGCAAATTCATTAGTGAAGTGTTTATGCCACAGCTCCCTGTGAGTTCCAGGAGTGGGGGAACCCTCCAGTGTGAGAATTGACAAAAGCAATGCACAGAAATGTGCTAATCCTGGCTTGGGAGTTGGGTGTTGGTGGGTTTGCACAGGGTTGAGCATGAGAATCATTCCCATTGGGGCCTGATGAGCCTTGACTTCACATTTGTCTTTAGGAAATCTAGGAAGCTTCCCTGGAAATATTCCCAGTGAAAGGCACTGGAGGTGACTGACTTCCCAGCTTGTTTTTCAGGGTGGTGAATCCTCATGGGGCTGTGTTATAACAATGGCCTGGCCAAGGGAAGAGAGCACATCCCCTTCAGTGGCATCCTCAAAACTGAAAGCCTTGACTGTCACAGTTGTGAATGACTTCCCCAGCACTCAGATATTTTCTATGACTAAGTAAAAGCATTTCTAAAAATAGGATCTTTGTCCAAAAGGAGGAAAACAAGGTAAAATATCCTCAAATGCCTACTTGAATTCTGTTTTCTATGTTACAGCACTGGCTTGCATTTGACACAGGGTTAGACAAATAGAAAGCTTTATTCTGTGCTGCAGATTTGTTTCAAAGCTGGGAATTTTTTAAGCAGAGAATGACTCAGAACTGTAGTAGACTGACTGTTCTGTAACTAATATAATAGTTGTAAAACTTCCCTGCCAGAACCAGAATCTGTAAGGCTGCTCAGCATTGCTTAGCATACCAAATTGGCTTTGCTATCCAAATTTGTGACCCATTTGGTATCATTTCATCTGGCAACAAAGAAAGTAAGGGAGGTCACAAACTCAACTTTCTTTATGACCTCAGAAGTGAATCAGCACAAAATTCACAGGTATTTCTGCTGGGGTTGCTTTTGGGACTGTCTGGAGAGCCTATTCATATGCTCTTCATAATGCTATTCATATTCTTTGGCAAATAAAATAGGGCTGTTGATAAGAAATGGGAAGTTTTCCTACTGGCTACACGAGCTTCCTGTTGGTAGCCACAGGAGAGCAGTTCAGACACAACTGGCCACAGGCACAGAAACCACAGACATGCAAAAGCTGGAGGTCAGAGACTGCAACCTAATTAATACCTTGATTAACACCATTAGTACAATGAGTACACAGGTTTATCATAGAACTGAGCATTTATCTTTAGGTCCAAATCTGCTAAATTGAAGGCTGCTTACTCAAAGCCAAATCTTCTTTTCTTTAGGTCCTCACATGAGTGTGTTAAACTGATATGTGCACAAGTGACAATTGTACAAAATATAATATACTTCCAAAACAGCACTACTGTACAAAGGAAAATTAGGATAGAATGGTATAATTAGAGTTGGAAAGGACCAACATCAATCATCTAGTCCCAACACCTGACTATTGGGATACACAAGACAGATGATGGACTTTGGACCTGGTCAGCATAAGAGATTTGATAACAGGATGCCCTGGCAAGAGCAAGCAGAGCTTTAAGGATTAAATCAAGATTGCAAGATTCAATCAGACTGACTTACCAGAAAAAGAAAATTACACCAGACTTCTGTAAGCAAGAGATGCTTAAAATGTATAAGTTTGTTTATGTGATGATTAACCCAATCATTGTAGTAAAACATTACTAGCCTTCCTATAATAAGTATATAAGCAGTTGTACTTCACAATAAATTTGGATTCTTTGACCATCTCACCAAGTCCCCATCTCTCTCCCTTCATCTCCAACACCTGACCACTTCAGGCTGACCAAAACAAGGTCCAGCATGCAGAAAACAAACTTCTCTTCCTTGTCTCACCTGCACACCTGAGAGCTGCCACTCTCTGCAGACCTGCTCAGGGTGCCTGGGGCTTGTGGGGCTGCTGGTGTGGCCTCTTCCCCAAGCTGGCTCATCTCATGAGCATCATTAGAGAGAAGGCAGCTTCTGTAAGAGAAATGGGATTGATTCCTCTTTCACAGCCTCCTTTCCACCCTTACTTGTGAGAACTTAAACAATTAGATCTGCTCACCTTTCAATTCTCAGTTCATCCACGTTTCTGAATGTGTGGATAGTTTCTCTGAGGAAAGCTTAAGAAAGCTCCAGAACAACTTAAATAGTCTTATTTATTGCACAGTTCCCAAAGGTTGTCAATTTTAACCTGAATTCCTGTTTGGAAAGGAAATGAAAATAGAGAGGAAGGGGTTTAGTAGAATCAGAAAGTTTTTAATTAGTTTGTGGTGGAGGCAGTGGAATTAAGTGCTGTAATATCCCAGTGCCTCTGTGCACATTGTTCTCTCCAGGGTCAGCTCTGTGAAGCTGCTGAGTGACAGCAGGAAAAGGTAACCTTACTGCTTCCCTCTCCCCCATTCTAGTCTCCAATCAGCACACCACTGTTGGATTCTACTTTTACCTCTCCCTCTTGTTGGCTTTACAAGATCTCTATCCCCACACAGAAGGGAAATGACACTTGAGCAGTGTACATCTCTCACTTCTGGGCCTTTTCACTGTGGCTGCCAGGCCAGCTTGCTCTGCTTTGTTCAGTATTTAACTCAGCAATGAGTTAAAAAAACCCCTATCTTTTGTATAAGAGAAACCACCTGGACCACAGGAGCTTTTCTGTGTTCCACCCTGACAGCCAGCTGGATGTGGCTCCTGAAGCAGTGGCTGCAGGGCTGGACACAGCAGCTGCAGATGCTCCTTTTCCTCAAATGGAACAAGGAACAATTAGGTTCTAACACTTGCTCTCCCCATACTGCTCTTGCACAGAGAATGGGCTAAAAAACAGTAATTGATGGCAAACTATCCATCACCTTAATGCCAGGCATTTAAAAATATGATTTGACCTAGTTCTTGAATAGGACTATCAAGTAATGTTATGTAGGTTAATGTGTGGGGAAAAAAATTCAATTAAAGAATTGTGTAGCCACACACACGCCTTCCTTCCAATCTCATACTTGTATCAAGCTGTGCATGCTGCTAATTCAAAAGGCTGATATGGTCACAGACAGCCCAGCTTCTAGGATTTACCATTCAAACACACTTGAAGTGGCATGAAAAATGCAATAAAATAATTCTTTTGGACAAGTTTAGAGAGAGGTATTCCCAAAAGACAGAATTCTGGCTTCCAGCCACATAAAGCTTACTTTGTCAATAACACAGTGAAGGAAGGCATGAATGAATTTTATTTCATTGGACAAGTGACTTGGAATACAGATAAGGCAGGGTGAGCGTATAAACCTTTAAATAAATGTTTTAGCACTATCTGGAAGGGAGGAATGCAATTGATTCCAATCTTTTCTGACAGAAAATCAGTTCCTCTAAAGCTCTTGGGGCAACAAACACTAACTAAAAGTGTCTGTTACTAATAAAATCTTTAAGTACAACAAAACAAGATGTTGTCCTTTGTAATTAATAAGCTACAATTAATGCAAATTATTACTCTGTCGTTTAATTGAAATATTAAACTCTGATATTAGCTCTTTGTTTAACTATGATTTAAAGAGCCATGTAACTTTGAGGAGGGATCTTTAAAGAGCTCAAGGAAAACCCAGCAGAGCAATAGCTGACAAAGCCCCTGACAAAACACAGTGTAAACAGCAGCAGTAGGAATTCAAAACACTCTGTGCTGGGGTTTCTCTCTAATGAGCACTGCCATGGTACCTGGAACTGCTACAAACTGCTGTTAATAGAAAACACTCATCTGTGATGCCCAGCAACGTTCCTCTGTCTTGTGGAGGTTACTTCAGACAAAGTTGTTTTCAGGAAAATGTTGACCTTTTCCTTCCTCTCTGCCTGGTTAACATGAGCCTTGTGATATTCTCTGCAGCAATAGTACAAGCTGGAGCAGTACAAACTGCTGTTCTAATTCTGGTTTTGCTTTGCAAACACATGTTATGTGTTGGAATGAAGGGGGGTATTTAGTGTTTTGGGAGAGCCATGTCTGGAATTTCTACAAGAGAAATTGACTTTAAGTGGCAATTTCTTTATACTATAAATCTAACTCAAACCAGTACACTGAAGTACTGGAGTCATATTTGGAGTCATATTTGCAAAACCACAGGTTGTTAAAATTTACAAATCAAACAACATTATTGTCTTGGGGGTCTAAGGATGAATGGTATGGCTGGAAGAAGGGATTGTACTCAGTCACAACATGAATTTTAAATAAAATGGAACCTCATTCCCACTGCCAATCCCACATGAGCTCAAAGAAGTCACTATATTTTTAGTATTAAATATTCTTTCCCTAATGTCTTCCATAATGGAAACAAAAATTGCAGAACAGAAAAAAAAGACTGATGTTTCTATTAAGGTACATTCAGTATTTGCATTAATGCTTTTAGCCTAAAATATGTAGTACCAGTACTATTACTACAGTAGTAATCTGTTTATTAGTTGGTAGAAAAAACTCTTTGCATTGAATTTGTTTTCAGGTTATTACTTATTGAAATAGACCCCTTCAGAATAGGTGAGCTAATATGACTGAAAGAAAGAAAAAAAGTCACACAACTCCAAGTACATGTACTTGCAAGCATTATTATCTAATAAAGAGCACTCAGGGTCTGTTTCTGTGCCTTTCCAGCCCACAAATTACAGAATTTCAAGATTCTAAATTCTGCCTTCCCATCTTAATGTCATTTTTGTTTTTATAAATAATTATTCAACCTCCAGATTTGGGTGTGACCAGGCTTTGGCACCATACACATGAAAAACACAAGTGATAAGTTCAATATTTAGGAACAGAAAATTGTATTTTCATATTTCTACAGTGAGAGAGGCAATAGAATCTATTTCACAATCTTGTTACAAAACCAAACCTCCAGCACTCAGGGTAGCTCTTCTGAAGGGGCTGGCTTACAGTTTTGCCAAAGAAAGCATTCAGCAACTGCATGGGGGAAAAAAATCAAGTGTTAAACAATGGCAAACATTTCCTTGCATCTGATGGATGAGCCTGTTTGGTAATCTATGCTTCTGCTCTGCTGAACCCAAAATAATTGCATAAAATCACCAGGACTCAAGACTTTTCTCAGAAACCTCTAAGAAATACATCTGAAAACTGTTAACCCCAGCAAAGGGTGGGACACAGGAGCACAGCCCTTCTGCACTCTCCTCTCTGAGCTGCTTATTTTCATACATATATATATATGTGTGTGTGTATATATATACATATATATATACACACATATGTTTCTTTTTTTGTTTCTGGTTTTGTTTTTTTTTTTTTTAATTTCTGGTTTTGAATGCCACTAAAAAGTGCAAGTTTACATATTGCAGTGAGAATATCTGATAGTAATAACTGTAAAAGAAACACTCTTGCATTTAGGAGGGATTTTTAATCAAGACTTTTAACATTCCATCAACATGAGCAGAATTTCCTGTCTTGTGACAAAGCACTTCAAATTTTAGGTCCTGAAAATGTTTTTAGACAATTTCTTTTATGTTTTCTGTCCTTATGGAAACCTTTCAAAAGTTTTCCTTGATTTCAAAAAGAGAGAGGTACCAAACTTCACTAGCTAATTTTCATCCAGCTCTATTGACTGCAGATCCCATCAGTGGGCAGGGAGATCTTTTGTTTTAAACAAAGCTGTTCAACAAAGGACTGATTCTCCAAGCAGTGTACATCCTTAAAATCTCTTACCTTCTAGGGATTGCTTAAATAATGAGAGATTACTGATTGACATGCTACGAAAATCTTTCAATAGAATAATTTGACAAGTGTTTCCATCTTCACCTGAAGGATAGTTTTGTTTAAAATAATTTTCTTAATATAGCTTTGCTTAGTGCTGAAGAGTAGGCTAGTTGTGCTTTGGTAAAGAGCTGGCTGAGACAAATGACTGGATGAAGGAGTAATTTCAAATATGACTTTGGTAAACATTTAAATGAAAAAGGTATTGATTAATTATGAACAGAAAAATGTATTGATTAATTATAAACAGAAAAATATTATGACTTTCTCCATATGTCAGAACATAAAACACTTCTGAAGAGTTATAAAAACTCTTAAAGTGCTTTTAAGTATTTAAGTGCATGTTAAGGCATGTATTTGGCACCTGAAAGCAGCTCCTGTGAGCTCTGGGGCAGTGGGTGCTGCCAGCATGGGGTGAGCATGGGGTGTGCACAGGGAGCACACTCAGGTAATGTCTGGTGCCATCAAACAGTGAGCAACCCCCGGGGATGGAAGCAAAGAACTCTCCTGGGTGGAAGAGCCAGGGTAGTGTTGAATATATCCAGAGTCTGGGTGGAGTCTGTAACAAACTCCCCTTACAACAGGTTTCTGTTTTCCTCTAGGACCAGCTGGGGCTCACTCCAGAAGGCAGTGTGGAAGGAAACTTGTGCTTGCAGTATGGAAAACTGTCCTACAGCAAACCAGGGAGATGAGTAAGAGTTTGTCTCCTGCTCTTCCGCTGGAGGCATCTTCCTGGACTTGATGTAGCAACTGTTTCATTTCCCATCCCTGAAGTGCTGCCTCTCATTCCCTGTCATCTTGGTGTTCTCCTGAGCTCCTTCACCAGCAAGGAAGCTTGTGATAATGATTTTTCCAAATATAGCTAGTTGAAATATTAAATGAATGCAAATCAAGTATTTGTGCATACACAGAGGGAGGGATTTGGTTTTGATCAACTGAAGCTTTTTTCCAAATGTTAAGTCTCGAGACATTTCTGCTCACTTCATAAAATAATTAAAGCTCGTGGTGAGGGAGTTTTATTGTTTGAGGGTTTTTTACTAGCTGTATAAAATAATAAGGAAAAGCACCATTAAGATTTCAACATATCCAGTTGAGCATGCTTTTCTAAGAGCTAAGCCAAACTGTTACATTTCTTGTCAGCAGGCAGTGATTTACGTGGATGACCCTGACTTGCTGCTCCTGTAAGTCTTTAAACAGCTCCACTTTCAGCTGCAATAGATTCCAGAAGTAAGTAATCAATCTTGAACATGTTGTTTCACAAAAATGACTAGGTGGTTTCAGAGCTGTGTTTTCCCCACAGTGAAAATACCAGCCTACTGCTGCATCAAGCCAGTTGTCATTGCTGACTGCCTTTGTGGAGCCAGTGGGACACACCACTGCAGCCTGCAAGGACATCACTTTGTGTCCCCTGGAGCTGGGGAATGGCACTACATGAGCAGGCTCAGTGGTGCTGGGAGGAAGGATTCTCAGAGCACAATCTGTTCCCAGGCGGATTGTTGGGGATGATTTCAGAGTGTGATCCACACTGGCACCCCTCGAGTGCCTGGAGCACCAGGCTGAGCCAGCTCAGAGCAGGCCCTGCTCCCACTGCTCCCCCTCCCTGCCCAGCAGAGCTGAACCTCCTGTCTGGGAGAGGGCAGTGGCACCAAATTCACCTTCAATTTACTCCAACACAGGGAGTAAAGTCAAAACCATGTGCACAAGCACACTGTTTGTCTCTGTAACACAGCCTTAGGCAGACAGGTGGTGTTGATGCCTCAGGTTTTACCTTTTATATTTTTCACATTCTGTGCTGCTTTAGTGTGTGGGTCTGAGCTTCATATTAGGGGATGGTGAGCTCTCTTCACAGAGCAGGGAGACAAAACAATTCCTTCTCTAGCTGGGGACCAGGGACAAATGATCCAGACTCAGGCCCAAGGGCATAAACAACATGGAATGAAGAGAGAAAAACAAGAAGGATGGGACTGCATGGGCTGGAGCTGGAATTGGACAATGAACTTCAATATGCAAATAGAGCAGAATTTATGAAACTGAGAGACCCCGTGACTGGTTGTCCTTTTTTGTGACCATTTTGGTTCATCTTGGATGTAGCTCTTGTGCTGCCCAAGGTGGATCCATTGAGGAGATCCTTTTAATAAATCCCTGCTTTATTCTTTAACCCTGTCTAGCCTCTGTTCTAGGTCAGCCTTCTCAAGGCATCAATGCTCACAGGATTCACAGAATGACTAGGTTGGAAGAGACCTTAAAGATCATCGAGTCCAATCCATGCCCTAACACCTCAACAGTTACACAAACTGCTCTGCTCTCAGCACCATGTACAGCAATTACACCTGGCAGGCACAGCTCCTGCCTTCCTTCTTTGCCCACAGAGCAGCCAGGGCTGGCACAAACACTCAGCCTGACCTTGCTGGCCTCTTCTTGTGTGCTGCCTCTTGCCAGGGATAAGGCCAAGGCTCTCCCACTCTTGCACTCCAGGCAGGTGAACCCATTTCCTGTTATTTTGCACACTCAGGAAAGGAAAAGGCAAATTAATCCAATATAAAGATAGAAAGGGAAGGAAACAAAAGTTTTCTGAGTGATCTTAAGCAAGTCAGTGGCTGTGCAGTTCCCTCTCTTCTCTGCAGCACTGCCAACAGTGGGTGCTTCCTCTGATGTGCTTCAACTTGAAGGGGGCAGCAGTTCATGTTCTCCTAGAGAAATACTGTGCAGATGGATATGAGTGAGGATTTTAAGCATTTAAAATGAGCAGGGGAAGGTCATTTCTCTTCCTGGCTCTGGCACTGACCCACTGTCTGACTCCTCAGCACACTTTATGTGCCCCTAAACTGCAAATCCAGAAGTTCCTGCCCATCCCCTCCCACAGCAGTATCAGCTCTCGATAGGGAGCAGTTACTGTAATCACATTCACAAAGAAAAATGTTGTTAATAGTATGAAAAACAACATATGAAACACACAGCACTGCATTGTGGGTCAAATACAGCTTTATATTTTAAATATATATATTTAAAATATTTTGTTGTAATTCACCTTGCTTAGCTTTTATTTCTCATATAAAAAGAAATTGGAGCAATTCAGCAGAATCATAGCAACAAACACAGCATAACTCTAAATCCTGACTAGATTTGCCTTTGTGGAGGGTATGTGTGAGGAAGGGAACACATAAATCTCACACTAAGTTAACACATTTGAGGCACTCGATACTAAATCAGTGAGGTCTCATTTACTTCTGGTCTTAATTCCAGCATCCTCCCAAGGACCAAATAAATGTAAAACCTGGCTTAGCTGCAGTAACTTATTCTACCAGCTGCAAAGTCTCACAACAGAGTGCAAGTATTATTCCAATACTGAAAGAAAAAAAGTAATTGTATACCTTAAGAATTAAATCTTCTTGTCCTTTGGAAGCATTTCATTTTACCTGGTGTTTGTTATCTCATGATTCACTCTTACTACTGAAGAAAGAGTTTAAATTGATATTAAATACAACTTTGTGTTTAGCAAAGTGGCATCAAGGCATTAGGAAAAGGCATTGCTGACTAAGAAAAATCCATCTAAAGAAAGTAGGCTACAGATAGAAATCTGTCATGGTTTCCACACCATGGGGTTTTTTGTATTTTTTCTGGTCAGCTGAAATGACTATTTGAACAGGTTTCCTGTTTTAACCCTCATCACATCGACAACATTAAGAAACAAATAAAAGGAGATTTTGTTTTCAAAGCCATGCACACTAGCTGACACTAGGATATTTTATTTTATTTTGTAACAGGAACAGTTTTACAGTAAACATTAGGACATTAGCATGCAGCTACTTTAATTTACAGGAGAAACTTGGAAGTATGCACAGCATTTGACATTGTTTTGGGACATGGCACTGAGTCTGCAACAATGCTCTGACACAGGACAGGACACTGTGATTAAAATTAAAGCCTCAAAACACAGAATCCACATGTGTTACCACAGGAACAAAATGCTAGCAAGTTGAGGTTGTTTTGTAAGAAGTCATAATTTTTTTTTTACTGTATCTGTTAAATTATTTAGGAAACCTCTGCATAATTTATTTCTTTCAACAAGATACTTCCATGCACAGATAATGTTAAATGTGAGTGTGTGGATTTGGGGATTTTGTATGCCTGGTTTTTAAGGGAAAAAGTTTCAGGATTTTTGAATAGGTAACTTTGTAGAAACCAACACTGAGCAGCAGCAATAGACTGAGCAGACAGCATTGCTTGTTTTCCAAAAGGGCCTGTTCATAACTTGAATGTGGTTATTGTAGCTACTTACATTTTAAAATCAGATCTGGTAGCTCTCAAGACTTCAGAGTCCTTTGTGATTGACAGCAGAGAGCATACAAAATCTCCCTAAATGCATCCTTGCTTATTTTTTTATAGGTAGAATTAATGTTTGGGTATTAGACACAGACATCAGTCCCAAAGCCACACCAGGCCTGCCCTGTGCTGAGCTCACATGAATACAGCTTTCCTCCTTTTCTGATTACAACACAGAAAGCTACCCAATTATTTTAGAATATCACTTATTCCTTGCTTCCTCCAGTTAAAAATGGTAATATGAGGAAAATTCTTTCCCCAGAGTGGGGTCAGGCACTGAACAGCATTCATCAGGGAATGGCTGGAGCTGGCTCAGGGGAGGTTTAGCTGGATATCAGGAAAATTTCCTGCCCAGGCTGCCCAGGAAATGGGCAGGGCCCCGAGGCTGCCAGAGCTCCAGCAATGTTTGGACACCACTCCCAGGGGCAGGGTGGGATGGCTGGGGTGCCTGTGCAGGGCCAGAGCTGGGCTCAATAATTCTCGTGGGTCCCTTCCAGCTCAGGCTGCTCTGTGGTTCTGTGATTCCATGTCCTTCACCATCAAGGAGCTGACTGCTTTACCCCATAGACAACCACTGGCACTGGTTAAACTCACCACCAGTTTACCCAGACTAAAATGAAGTTTTCATTAAACTGCAAGATGCAGGCAACTAGCCAATGTCTGAGTGGTTCCTTTCTTAACTGAGCAGATTTATTTTCAAATTTCTTCAAAGTCCAGCCCTTAATGTCCTCTCCACAGGAGTCAACTGCCATCCATGGTAAGGACACTGTTCTCCTTCACAGTTCCTGTGCTGTGACCTCTCTGACCCCATTGCCTGCCTCTGACCCAGTGATCAGAGCTGAAAATTGAATACTACTTCTTGGAGTGAAGTGCTGCCCTTTCCCCTCCCTTTTGGGCACCACCATCACACACACAAATTCCCTGAGACAGTTCTGAGAGCTAATTCAGCTGAGGCTGAGCACACCAAAAGTTTTTTGCTTCAGCCCTGCAGAGGAGCACCAGAGCCCCAGGAGCAGGCTGGAAGTGAAGGGCAGGGCTGGACATCAGCAGCATGGACTTTGATCAGCCTAACTCCTAACAGGATTAAATCCCAGCATCAAAAGCCACAAACTGGTACAACTTAAAAGAGGATGACACTCCCTGTGTGCAGTTCTGAGAATGACTTCACCATGTCCCCTCTTCTTTTCTGGGTGAAGGAGCCTCTCAGATCTCTGTCCCTTCTTTGTCAGGCTTGGGAATTAGCACCTTATTGAGAAGCCAAGTGGCTTGATCTCCTTGAAGCATCCAGAATGAAAATTTGTGAAAGGTTAGGAACAGAAATGAAGACAAGGTATTTCCTCTAGTTGCAACAGCATGAGTAAACTCAGCAGAGCCAGGACTCTGGCTTTGAGCATGGTCACACATTCATCCTTAGCAATTCTCCTCAGAGTTTCATAACACACTCCCTAAGAGAGAAATGTGTGTACCAACACATTTCCAGAGCATGTCCATGTTCACTTCAAAGATGCTCTGATCAGGACATATTTCCAATATGTGCATAGACAAGACCACCTGCTTTGGGGTACAAAATGTTTGACTATTGGGAAACAAGTTCTGCTTGCCCCTAATTTCAGGTATTAGAGACCTTGCCCATTTTATTTATTTTATTTTATTTATTGAGGTGCCAATCAGGTACATCAGTGAGCTCTACCCAGCTCAAGTGCCTTACTGTTCATGTGCAGCCAGAGCAAAGCCTGTGGTGGGGGGCTGGAGCCTGTCCCTTCCCTCTCCATCCCTTTGTCAATATAGTGCCATCCTTGTACTTGATAACCTGGGCCCTCCACATCCTCCAGCTCTGCCAAATAACCTCACTGACAGATATCTCAGGAAATATCTCACTGTTCCAATCCCTTTGATGTAATATCTGAGTGACAGGAGATCCTCTGGGCTGCTTGGATCAATCAAGACAGGAATATCTTTTTGCTGTGTTGGATTTGAAACTTTCCAGAGAACTTTGTCCAAAGAAGTCAAGTGAAGAAATGTAGCTGAAATGTAAGAACACCCATGTGAGGGAGCAGCTGGGAGAGGCTGAAGATCACAGCTCAGAACTAACTTTGTGTATAAATCCCAATCTAAACTCGGTTCTGATTTGGATCTGGCCAGAGCAGTTCAGCTGACACACCTGTGTTTGAGCAGCAAGAATCAGAAGACATGGGATTCAACACAAGTTGGTGCAATTTCAGCTCAGATTCATGTCTTGCTGACACATCACTGACTGCACACACTGGGGAACAGGATCCACAGAGAATGGTAGATGTAATGAGAATTAAGTGTGGGCAGCTATAACCAAAGATAATGAAGTTCCAACTGGCCACAGCCATTCAAGAGAAAATACTCAAACCATGAAGAAATGTACAGTTAAACACATGCATTTTGAAAGCTATACTTTCATTTACAAATTACTTTATATGTCCCATTTTCATTAGATGCTCATCTTTCCACTTTATGTATAACACTTGGACTAATGGCTATAGAATAAAATGGGTTCTCTTTAAAAAGGAGCACCTCTGAGGGCTGAATTTACAACTGTCTTTACTCAGGTTGCCACTAAAACTTTTTTATCCTCCTAAACCTGGTATTGCCCTCTTCTGTGAAGAGAACTAACAGAAGGAAAGGCAGCACCCCTGCTCTGGCTCAACTCCATGCAGCCACTGAAAATGCAGGAAGGCACCAGTGGCACAGCAGCCCTCTCCCCTCACAGGTACACTCAGCCCTCTCATTAGTAAAGTTAATTTAGTAAGGTTAAATGACACCGTTTTCCTGACTGCATTTTCTCACCTCCAGCTGCAGCCCTGTCAGGGTTCCCAGGTAGGGCAAGGAACTCTCTCCCTGCCTTGTTTTCATACATGCTACAAAAGGGATTGCATTACCCTCCCCCCAACCCCAATTACCAGGCTGTGAAAATAACTCCAATTAAGTGGTTAGCCATAATAGCATGGCAGCTCTTCAGGAAACTGCCTATCTAAATAGAGATGTAGGGAAGGCAGTTTTCTCTCTAATAGTGATGCATTTTCAATTTATGCAATACAAAGTGCATTGGTCTGCAGTGTCCCTGGCTACTGATGATTAATAGCCCATACACTGCAAGGGGCTACAAAGAAAAGTGCCAAGGGAAGCAGATGCAGCAGGTTTTATATTATCATGACTGCAACAAACTCATTCAGTGGTGTCAGCTCTGACTGCAGGATTCTGATTATGAAATATGATGCGTGTTGAATTTAATGGCTTTCTCTGCCCTTCTGGTGAGTTCACTGCTTTCCAATGTCATTTTGTGTTCTCATCTGAGTGGTAATAAAAGGAATATCATTGACTGTGCTAGCTCTGTAACCACTGTGTGTTTTACAATAAATTGTGTTTCAGGACCCTTCTACCCAGGAGAGAGTGCAGGGCCAGAAAGTAATATCCCCCAGTTCTCCAATATGAAGGGTTTCTCTGAGAGAACAGGAAATTATGCAGGACTGCCCTTCTCTTGAGGCATCCCTTATGTGAGCAGGACATCTCTTTTTCAAGTGGTTATGTAGCAAAAAGGTCAGTTTGAATTACAATTATTACCCAAAAGAAAAAAAAAATCCAAATAAACAGCTACTGCTATGAAGAAGAAACTATGATACCTTGATAACAAGAGGATAAAAGTTGTAAAAAAATAAAATGTAAATAAGGAACACATGTAGGACTATAAAGTCAGGGGAGAGATCTAAAGAGAGGTTTTTTTATCCAGCAACTCATTATTCCATCCAACCTGTCAGTGAGCTGTGGCCTGCACCAAGTTAAGACCTTACCTGCTGGAGAGCTGCAGGTGCTGCTATGAAATCCCTAATGACTGCAAAGCCATTATATTGGTTTCTCAAACAAAATAAGCCTCCCAAAAAATGCATTGTGCCACTGTCAGTGTTGATGAGTGCACACACCAGACTGCTCCACACTGCTGACCAGCACTGTCCCAAGGTGAGGTGGCTCCATCCCAGCAGGCACAAAGCAGATCTGTGAAGGGAGAAAAGATAGAACCTCAAAGCTGAGATATTTTGCATTACCTAGAGGAACTGCAGAGTTTCCATCCTCTCTGCCCACATGCATCTCCTGCCTGCAACATCAGGGGCTCAGTCACTCCCACAGCTGCACTGGTCAGGGAAAAGCAATGTAACAGACAAGAAGGGAGAAATCTCCTATGAGATTCTTCAATCAGTCCCCCAGCCCTGTCTTCCCTCTTGGAATCTGCTGCAGCCAGCATGGAACACTGCAGCAACAGGCAGATCAGTGACTGAGTGAGCTGGAACACAAGTCCCATCATGTAGGCAGGCTAAGACACAAGCACATTGTTCCTCTTTCTCCCAGGAAAAGGCACAAATTGAAGTTTACTCACTTCTGCACTTCACAGTTTCATGACTGGCCACATCTAGAGAGCAGCAGTGAAAGAGCAAGAGCTGCTTCTCACACCAAGCAAAGCCATATCCACTGAGGCACAAAGTGCCTGAAACACAAGGGGTGTTTTTCTATTTGTAAATGCACATTCCAGAGTTCACCTATGCTGTTTTCTTAACTACAGCCCCCTCTGATGGAGTATTGCTGTTTCTAGATAAGTAGGGAATAGTCTTCAAAGCAGGAGGACAGAAAATCATACCTGCACATTTTGGTACTGAATCCAGGGCTGGGGCTTTATTTTTGAAGTGATTTAACCAAACTGCAGAGGTTTTTCCTAAGAATTTACAGTCAACGTGGAGGCTTTCCTTTACAGAAGTAAATCTGTACATTTTTCTGGTTTTTGGAAGAGAAAGATCACCAACAAACCAGGACACAGTGCCCCTAACACCACAGAGAGGGGCATACAACTGCATTCAGCCACTGCTGCCCAGCTGAATCCTCCCTTAAACTTGGTACATTTGTATTCAGCAATTCAATTGTATTGGACACCACTTCATTTATTAGGTTTCATAAAGAACCTAGGAATGAAACTTCCACTTTTAGGACAATCCAGAATGTTTTTAACCTTGTTTTTGTCTCTAGTTGAAATGTCACTGGTATTCTCAATCATATTTTATATATGAACACTTAAAAACCTTTGCCTAAAGGACAAATGAGACTTGTCTTTTGTCCTTTCAGACTATACTTCATATATTTTCACATAAAAATGTATTGGAACAAGATTTAAAACTGTTATACATTTTATTGAACTCTACCTCCAGAGGGAGAAGAAAAGCATGTTAACATTTAACATGGTGGTTTTGTCTTTCTCCCTCTCCTCCACTGTTTGCTGAAAAACTTGCAACAGCTGAAAGGTAGAAATGTCAAGCATAAATCTGTGATCTGCTTCAAAATTAAGTCATGTATTGCTGCAATACTACAGAGGCTTTGTCCTCTCTGGGATTCTCTGTCTCAGTTAAAGGATAATCAAATGGGGTAAGAATATTCCCAGAGGAAGAGAACATAGAGAACAAGGGCCCTGAGAGCATTCACCATCAGCTTGACAAGCCCATGGTTGTGTTGCCTTCTGCAATCATGACCTTGTCCTTTGGTTTACCCTGGAGCTGCAGGACAATCCTGTCTGTCTCAGGCAGGGCACAGGGACACTGGATCCAGCCCTTGCACCACTGGCTGCAAATGCTGCAAGGACTCAGCTGCTGGTGCTTCAGTAACTGAGCACCAAGAAAAGCTCCCCAGGATGCAACCCACCCTCCTCCTGTGTGTTTGGGGGCTGGTATCTGTGGGAAATTCAGGACTCCTGACCAATATGATTAAGCAGAAGCTGTTTATTGTTTATATTAAACACTTATTCATACATTCTAACCCTACTGCACACACTGATCACTCATTTCTTACTGGTGCCTTTGCTTGTCCACGTGCTCTGCATGCACCTCTCAGAATATGTGACTGGTTACAGCCCAGGTGGCTCACAGCTCTCTGCTCTTTCTTGTGGCCTCAGAATTCAGTTTCTTAGCTTCTTTCTTATTTTAGCACAGTTCATGTCTTACTAATCTTGATGAATTCCAGAGGGCCCTAAGAAATTTCTGATAAGAACAGTTACAAGCAGAATGGCTGGTGCACACTGCAGTCTGAGTTGTTCAGATACATTGCTACAGATATCTGCTGTGCAGAAGCAGAGACACAGCAGGGTCTGTCTTGGACCAGGCACAAAGACAGCTGGCACTGGAACAGCAGCCCTGGGAGAAGCTGCATCCTGGAGCCTCCTCTGCACCACAGCTCAGGAAGTGCTCAAATTTAGCTGTCTTCACCAACCGTGAGACTGATTCAGCACTGAGAGGGCCAGACCACGCCAAATGCAGTCCAAGATGTTCTTCCCAGGCCAGCAGAGACTCTGCACAGAGAAAATGAGCTCAGAAGGCCAAGGCAGAGAGTTTCAAGCAGGTGAAGACAAGTTTAGTGTGAGTGAGATAAAAGTTTTTTAGCAGCTGGGATGCTGTACAGACACAGGGAAGGAAGGAAGATGAGCTGCTCCCTGTGGTGCCCAGTATCAGGCACATTCCTTATTTTCAATCTATTTCTTATGTTTGAAGTTGCACATCTGGTCCTCAAATTCAACAGAGCCCTTACACACCTGCCTTTTTGTGATGATTTCAGTGAGACCTCAGAGCAGCATGTTTGAATTAGAGTAACCCAACACATTTACATCCAACTTTCAGACCATTCACCTCAACATCACCACAGGGTGCACTCCCATTCCCTAAAATCCTGTCTGTGGAAGCCCTGGTGTTTCTGCATAGTTCATTCCTCAATCTGGAAGCCTTTTCCCTCAGATGACTACAATTAGCCAGGTTTATTACCAGGATCAGCATTTTGGGAGGCTGGATTTCACCTGGAATGCCTGGCTGCCAGCAAGTGCTCATTAGTAACACCCAAAGCCTCCACAGCCTTGCTGTTTGATTTATGAGAGCCCATGGTGGTGAAATGCCAGACCACCAGGGATGGTTTGCTAGTTTGGGCTGGGCAGAATTTTGTACCAGTTAAGCCTGTACAAGGGTATGTGCCAAGAATTGTTATTTTGTTGTTTTTCCTTAAAGGCTCTAATGAAATTCCCTGGTAGGGATACAGGGGGATCCTTTCATGCAATTCCTTAAAGTAAATTGATAACAAAACAAAAAAAAATTCCTCCTTTTTTTGTTAACATTAGATTTTCTCCTGAAACTCTGTTGTAATACTGTTTAGGAAAACATAGCTATGAAACCTGACTGCTTTAAGAGCAGTTCTAGAATTTGCTCTTTACTTACAGCATTCTGACATATTTAAATCTATCATTAGACTCTTTATCAAGCCACCCAGAGAGCAAAGTGTCAGCTTAATTGGGGAGGGGGAAAGGAGTCCCATATTCCAGGAAGACCCCAAGATCTTTCCCTGTGTCCCTGGGGGAGCAGGGAACAGAGCAGGCATTTTATTCCTGTTTCACACCCCCAACCAAAGCTATTTTAAACCAGACAAGCACCTCCTTGCTCTAAGCCTGAGCTAGCAGGGCAGCCTCTCAGCCCCAGGAGAATAGATGTACAGGGCAGGGAAGATTAATATTCTTGGAGGTTTTCCTTAGTCTGCAGGAAGCCAGCACAAAGGCACTAATAACCTCTTCAAGCAGAGAACATTTCTCGTGGGGATAATAGCTCAAGGATAGAAAGAGAGAGCTTTTATACTATAAAAGAACATTATCTTTCTTCTATGAAAACTAACTGGTTTTGGCTCTTTAAGTGCAGAACTAAGCTACCTTAGTTTTACCTCTGCATTTGCACCTGTGTAAGGACAATTTGGAAATGTCAACAAAATATTTTTTAAGGAGTCTCTCCTATGCCTCCTCGTTTGCACTTGTTTCATAACACAGGAATAGGAATTAAAGGCCTTCACTATGGTTCAGGCAGCTTGCCAATACCTATTTTATAGCAATAAAATACGTACAAATTAAGGAATCTCATGTGGAAAATTCATTCAACAGCCTCAAAAGCCAAGTGAATGCTAATTACTTCAAACACAATGTGGTGGCAATCAGGCAAGATTGGATCATGCTTTTAAATGTATGTCTAAATTTTTAAGAACCATGATAATTATGAATTATGAAAGTAACTCAGACAATGCAACAGCAAATACAGTGTTTGTGGAGTAAGAGAGATCTTTAAGGAACAGAGAAGTCTTAATTCTATCACCTGCATAGGAATAATCAAGGGTAAATATGGGGCTGAATTTTCATTTCCCTACTCCTAGACATTCTTTTATACTTTTGGGTGGCTCGTGGGTGCCTTGAATTATGAAGCAAGTGTAAGCATGTAAAATAAAATACAACAGGATTTATCCTGCTTACTAAAACCAATGCAAGTTCTTTCTAGTTCATGTTCACATAAATTGGAGTATAAAAGTAAATTTGCCTTCTTAGTTCTCTGTGTGTTTTCTTCAATCTGGAAAACAATCTCAATGCTCATCCACTTATGCAATGGCAGCTGAATAAACACAGTGGGTTCATTTCCCACAGGTAAAGCTGAACAGAACTTCTGGGATAATTAACCACCAGAGCAGCACACCTCAGGGTATGGTTGAAATTCCATCTGTGAAATCCTTAGGTCTATACATTTTGCTACAAACATGCCAAACCACAACCAGCTGTGAGGGGCTAGAAAATCTCTTGTATAATGCTGAGTGTCAAACTGGCTGACAACAATAATTTTATAGGTGAGCATGAAATCAAACACAGTAAGTACTAGGGGAGAAGGAGTGGAAGAGGAAGTTTGCAAAGGACAGCTTGGCATCTGTCTCCCTTGGAAGACAAATTATGCCTGAGACTTTGAAAAATCTCACAGACATCCAGCACACTGGAGCCAACTGTGTATTCATTACATGCTCAAGGATTCAAGCTCTGTTTTGCTGTGGATTACATTGGAACATTTACAGGTTTCCCTTACTTGGATTTGCTGTTCCCAAAGACATGCTCAAGGACAGAAGAGAGAATATGCCACAGTAGAAGCCTATGACATTAAGAATGGCACCAAAAAGTCAGTAAAGGAAGAAAAAGGTTCATTTCATTCTAGAAGAGCTCAGGGACACTGGTGACATTTTCGACAGAACAACTCAAATTTTGGAACTCATTGCCACAAGATGCTGTGGGTGTAAAATAAAAATTCAAAGAGGGATTGGACACACATCACAGACAATAAATCCCTGGAAAACCTAACAGTGCTAACATAGCTTCTGGCTCAGGAGAGCTCTGCTCCTCTCCTGGCTCCATGCTACAGAGACTTCTCTGGGGAGAGTTCTGGGGACAGTTCCCTCAGTTCCATCCTCTTTTCCTGCATTCCTAAATACTTGAGGAAGGAAATATTTGTTGATTTTTTTAAATTATATTTCCCTCCATTTACTGTTAATAAAAGATCAGTTAAGGTCAGGTGTGGGGAACTGTAACATCCCTCCCTTCATTCCTGACTTTATTCTTTACTGACTTTTCAGCCTCTGGCAAAAACACCTACTGTGAAACAGGAAAGAAATTAAAGTTCTGGCACTTCATAAATTTCAAAACAAAAAAAAAAGATAATATTAGAAAGCATAGTAACAAAAGTAGAAATGTGACAGAAGGTGAGCAGTGAGGAAAAAGTGGATAAACTGATTGTAGTCCATTTCATAGAATAACAAATTTTCATGGAATATTTCACTGAATTTTTTAAAAGAGTAGAAGATTGTGCAGTCTCAAAATGAAAATGATTTAATGATGTTTTGCTGCTTCAAACTTGCAACATAAATTTCTTGTTTCTCACTTACTACTTTTTTTCTGTACTTTCATACCTGGGCTATACATATCTTCTATCAGCATCTTTCTCCTAGTGAAAAAGTAAAAGAAGACATTTTCTTCCTTGCAATCCTAATACCTTGTAAGAAGAAATCAAAACCAACCTTGTTTTTGAAAAAGTTCTGTACCTCTCACATCCCTCCAGTATTAAATAATAACTTGAATTCTTTTGCAGAACTGGCAACAGCAAATCCAGTGTGACATCTCCTTTGTTTCAGGAATTTCATTCCATACACAGTCACTGCTGAACTGTTTCTGACACTACCAAATAAGTCCTCTGTACTTAGGTTGAAAGATGTGGCTGGGGGTGTGCATTCTACTGCCATCTGTCAGAGCTGGGGCAGTTCTCTGCTGGTCACTGGGCAGTTTCCTTTATCTCTCCCACAGCCAATCCTCCCTCCAGGAGATCTCTGCTGTCCATGGCCACTGAGTGTCCCTGCATGGCTGATCAAATTCCATCATCCCACTGGGAGAGGCTCTGCCCAGGGGAGGAGCCAAGCATTCCTACCTGGATCCAATCTGACTTTGGGAACACCCCAGCAGCCTTTGCCCCCTGCATTCCCAGAGGAGCAGCTTTCTTCTCCCCTGCATTCCCAGAGGGAGCCCAGGCCCATCTCCAGCAGCCCTGGAGCTTCAGAGGAAAACTCCCCCCTTGTCCAGGATCCCTGCTCCAGCAGAGCCACAGCTGGCACTGCAGGAGGGCTGCAGCCACCATGGGATGGCACTGCTGCCACCAGCCTGACCCACAGGGGGTCAGGGCCTGTTCTGACTCTGACAGGGTTCTTTTACATTGCTGCATTTTTGTTTTTATTCTTTCCCTAATAAAGAACTGTTATTCCTATTCCCATACCTTTGCCTGAGAGCCCCTTAATTTCAAAATTGTAATAATTCAGAGGGAGGGGCTTTACATTTTCCATTTCAAGGAAGGCTCCTGCCTTCCTTAGCAGACACCTGTCTTTTCAATCCAAGACAGTCTTACTGTAGAGTAACAAAAAAAACAAACATAATGTTCAAGACATGATGTGAAAATGACCACAAATACTTCTTGTGAGATAGTGGAAGTGGCAAATGATGCCTTGATTGTGGAGAGAAGAATCCAAGGAGTTTGAAAGGGTAACTCCTGCTTCCCTGCTAAAAGATGAAGATCCAATACTAGTTTTGATTTTCTAGGGGCCTCTGCATATGTGTGTGGTTTAATTTAAAGAGCCTGGATTTTCACAAAATAGATACCAAAATTGATTCTGCCTCCTTCAGGTTGAACATGGGGAAATGCTGACTGACAGAATCACCTGAGGGTAATAAATCTGCCAAGTGTTTTGTTAAACAGCCATTCAGTCTGAAATGCACCCTGGCATTCTGGAATAACAATGGGCTACTGTAACGTGTGGTGCATTAATTATAGAGTTGACAAGAAAATTACCCTTCAAGCCAAGATTACTAAAAACTTTACTAGGCTCTTTCCCCCTCTGCTGTTAAATACAGTATTCAGTGTAGCCCTCCCAGAGCTTCTGCCCACTTCCCCCTGCAGAGTTAACCAGCATGGCAATAAAGGTCCAAGGGATCTGCACTAATATGTCACTGAGAACATTGTTTGCTTCCCTAAATTTCATTGTAGCTGCTAAATTATATGAGATAAATATCAGCATTAAAAATGGCCTTGGGTTTCCTCAGTGTAAGTTTTTCTGATAAAATAAAACAGAATAAAATGCTGCTTCAATATGTGACTGGATTTACATCCTTCAACAGGAATCCTTGTGGATCCCTGGCAATTTGTCTGTGAAAAAAACCCCACCCTGCCTTTCAAACACTCAAGCACTGGTGAAAGAGAAGGAACTCCAGTTTTGGAGGCAATGCAAAACTACTAATACATTAGTATAAGGACACAAGAGAACTGAAAATGCTCTTTTATGAACAGAACACAATTTGTGTCTTCTCCAGGCAAAAACTCCTCTGTGATGCTTTTGACAGTTCATGAAACTGCTGCAGCTTGGGGCTCAATCTGGGCACCCTCAGCAAACAGAGCAGTGGGGCTTCAGCCCAAGCCACCTCACCTGTGTGTGCCACAGGCAGCAAAGCCTCTCTGAAACAGGGGAACTCTTCCCCAGGGGCATCCTGACTGCAGGATGTAGAAACAGATCCCAAGGTCCTGAGGTGCTCCAAGTGCAATGGGAGGACTTTTCTCTGGTATAATTCCTTGCAGAACTGTACTTTTACTTGTATTCAGAGTACTTGTACTTTTATTCAGAAATTTTGGGATGTTAAAAATTCCATGTATGAAAAAAATACTTCATCACAGATGACTAATTCTTAATTTTATTACATTAACTTCCTAAATACGATTACCAGTAATGAATTTGCTTTTTTGAATTAGAATCTCTCTCAACACCCAGCCCAATTCTCCAGTGAGTGCTCAGCATTCATGCACTGCTGCTGATATGGAAAAGCATTTCTAGTATTGCCAAGACAGAAGTGCTTACTACCAAAGAAATGTTTCAAAACTGTACTAAAATATACTCTGTAGAGTTGACAACGACGTGTTAGGACTAAAGAAAATATTACATGTGCCATAAGTTGAATTAAAACTCAAAGATAAGCATAAACCTGAACACTCAGTTTCCTGCAATTTGAGGTAAAAGCATGACTTATAATCAAACACGTCTGGAAAATGACACCACTGAGATTTGTCACCCTGAGGAAGAGTCTGTGAGGACACCTGTTTTTAAAAGAATGCCACGCTTCCTTTAAACTGGGTACAGAGAAATTCCTGGGGTTTACAGAATAATTTTTAAAAGTTACATCTTTTATGGTCTCTTTTACTGTAGGTCCTGTAAACTTACTATCACAATAAATGAGCAGCCATCATGGATTAAAAGACCACTCTAGTTTCAACTCTCATAAACCCCACTTTAGTAAATCCCATTACCTTATAATTTATTCTTGTGTGGTATGTATTTCCTTTTAAAACCAATTTCTTTTCCTTAGGCATGTCTCAATGCCTCTCAGGTTAATTCTTGGATGAAAAGCCCACATAGCTCAAGCAAAATCTTTCCATTTACCTCAACAAACTGTATCTTTTCCTCCTCCTTAGAAGCTATGAGGAGCTGGGTACCATAACAGCATTTTCTTTCAGGAAAAGCTTCAGATGAAGAAATGATTTGGACTGGATGCTTGAAGAAAGCAAATGAAATAAGACATTGTGCTCTCCTGGTGACCACGAGGGTCTGCAGCACCAAAGAGGAGGCTTTTCTGAGCAGCAGGATCAGTGAGCTAACATCAACAGAGGTGTCCTCTCAGAGCTGCTGTCAATAACCCAGTGGGGGCCAAGTTACAGCCCAGCTCCAGATGCCTCTGACCTTGAGGCAAGCACAGCCTGGATATTACAGCTCAAGTCCTCTTGTAGAAGTCAAACCTGGTTTGACCCAAGTCTGGTTTCTGTCCCAGCTGGAGAATGGCTTAAAACTTTTGTGATAACTGCACATTTCTGGGAGGAAAAGTTAAGAATTTCCCAAATGAAAGTGCTCTGAGTGGAGAACTTCCATAGGGTGAGGTCTGGCTGATGGGAAGGGAACTTAAGAGACAGAATGCAAAGGATGCATCATGGTTACATAAACAACACAGAGAGAAAGGAGGCTTTGTGCAGGGTAAATCAGTGCCTGTGCAACACTGAAATATGAAATTCAAAGCCTCTCATTTCAAGTGTTTGAAACCCTCTTCTCATCTCTCCTACCCCACTTCCAAAAGTGTATACCCACAAGCTGCACAGATGGAGTCCCACTTCATCAGCTTTGAGGCAGACTTTGACACTGAAGAGCTCTAACTGTCAGGGCATGTCCTGGTTTAAATATATTTCCATCATCTGCAGATTTCTTTCTCCCCAAAGATAGGTATTACACACTTTAGAGAAGGGAATCAGGTTTCCTTTAATCTCTGTACATCACCTTAAATTTCACAACGCATCAATAGAACCAACAGAGAATGGACCAAAGAACAGGCCTAAAGTCTTCCTCAGAACTTTCACTCACCAAGCTTTGCTTTATTGCCATCCTCTTGATGACTGAGTGTCTTCCACAGATACCAGAGGCAGCCACATTGCCTAGGTGCACTTGTCAAATTCTATCTGAAACCTCAGCACATTGTTTTTGCCATTGCTCCACTATGATTATCTGACCTGTCCAACATGAACCAGAACACTTGAGTCACAGGGTTCATCAGAGCTGCAGCTTTGAGGATTCAGCTGTGACCACAGATTTCAAGCAGCAGCAACTGCCCAACACTCTGAAGCTGCTCAAATATTCACTTACATCCAGAGCCCAAACCACACAGCTCAGCCACTGGGCTACAGCTGCCCAACATGCTCCTGTGATGTTTAAAGAGTCTTTTGTCACAGATCTCTTCTTCAAGTAATCATTTACTCTTTTTTTCAAAAACAAGGTGGAGATATTGAAAGTCTCTGTCTCCCTTTACATTACATGATTTTCAAATCTTCCTTGTAACCCTTTCCCAAACACTCTCCAGGTTGCCAGCATCCACACATCAAACTTGGGCACACATCTCTGCTACTCAAATAAGAGCACTTAGAAACTAACCAGCACAGTTCCATGGAGCAGTTTTCCATTTTACAGCTCTCACTGGGCTGCACACACTCTGTTTGTCTGTCCTTCATTTGAAGTGGGCTTGGTTTGGTGGGAAGGAAAATAATGTAAATGCCTGCTTTCACATGTAATTTAATTTGTGCTTGCAGTAGATACTACACAATTCCATTACCTCTGCTCCCAAAATTAGGTGGTTTTAAGATTTTAATACGTGGGGACAAGGGAAGACATCAACATTAAAAAAAAAATAAAACCATTGCCTAACTTGAGAAAAGAAATTAATGCCCTGTGATCCATTACAAACCAGACCACTGATGGCATAGCTCTGCACTGGCAAAATTCTCCAAGAGCTCCATTCTAAGGGGCAGAGGATGTGGAAGAGGAATCTTGGCTGTGATTACTCTAGAAAGATTAGGTTACAAAATGGAAAATCTCTTTCCAACAGGCGGCATCATTCCAGTTGGCCATTACATCACAAAACTTCCAGGGATTACAGGCAATTTTAGAAGGCAACTGTGCAGCTATAAAACATCTGGCTGTATTTCACAGGGTGATCATTCACTTCCTGGGTCCCCCTTCAAAGGTCTGCATGAGCAGCCCTGCTTGCTGGTGGATACTGCAGAGTCTCCAGAGCCCACATGATACTGTCCCAAATCAGAAATGCCACAGCAATCAAATCACCAGAGATATTTGTGCCAGGAATCACATAATTCACATTCTTCTTTCCCACAAAGCACATTTTTTATGTCTCTTTCATGAGAATGCCCTCTGCACTGCCACTGCCAGGAGCAGCCAGGCTTGCTGTGACTGAGCACGGCAGAGCCCAGGCCCACTGGCTGCACTGACATGAGCTTGAAATGCTTTAATTGCATTAAATGCTTAACTCCACTCACTAGGATGGTTAAAAGGCTGAAAAAAACCAAAAAAACAACAACAAAAAAAAAACCCAACAAAACAACAAAAAAAAAAAAAACCAAAAAAAAACAAAAAAAAAAACCCACAAAACCAAAACACCCC
>VZRH01002619.1:1472556-1505857 GCA_013397555.1 Urocynchramus pylzowi
AAAAAAAACCCCCAACAAACCAAAAAACACACAAAAAAACCCAAAACAAAGCTTGCAGGAGAGAAAGCACAAGAGGAGGTTAAAACCAAGCAGTAATTTTAAAGAACCACAGCAATCAGTGACAGCTGGAGTCTCCAGGTGCCCATGTGGTCAGCACTAAAGCCTCTACTCTTCCCTGTCTCAGGCACAGGCATTTTCATACTCTCCCAGTAATGCAGTAAATGAGCATTACACTCATTACATGAGTGCAACAGTGAAAAACAATGAAAGCAGCTTGGCATTTTATAAGACAGTTCAAATAAAAATTAATGGTACATGTAATAATAATTCCAAGTGTATTTTGTTTCCATTTACATCCAACTAAGAGACAATTTTTGGTGCATTTGGTTTTACAGCTCTGTGTATATGCAGCAATGTAAAAATTCTGCACATGGGAAAATAAATAAGTGGCTATATGACTGGTTGACAGCAAGATTTGTAGAGCTAATTAGTTCAATGAATAGGAAAGGCACTCAAAACTAACAGCTCATCAAATAGTTCTTCATACAAGAGATATCTGTCACCCTGCCTGTAGTGAATAAATATTTTTACTGTCTTCCAGAGATCAATGCCAACACAAGCAAATAAAAACAGAGCAAAACAAAACACCAAGGCCCAAAGAACCTGACACCCAGGCTGACCTCACCAGTGGCAGCTCACTGGGATCACAGCATCATCAGGGTTGGAAGAGACCTTCAAGGGAGTTGGATCCAACCATCAAACCAGCATGACCATGATCACCCCTAAACCACCTCCCCAGGTGCCACATCCAAGTCCCTCTGGAGCACTCCCAGAGATGGTGATGCACCACTTCCCTGGGCAACTTATTCTTATGTCTTATTTTTTTTTCTAATCTGAATCTCTCCTGGCACAACTTGAGGTAATTTCCTCTAGTCCTTTCACCTGAGACATGGCAGAAGAGGCTGAGTCCCACCTGGCTACACCATCCTTTCAGGTAGCTGCAGGGAATGAGAAGGTACCCCCTGAGCATCCACTTCTTGAGACTAAACAACCCCAGCTCCCCCAGCCACTCCTCACAGCACATGTTTTCTAGGCTTCCCCAGCTCCATTGCCTCTCTCTGGACATCAGAGCACCTCCAGCACCTCAGTGTCCTTTCTGAAAGGAGGTACCTAAACCTGCACCCAGAGCTGGAGATGCTTCACTAGTGCCAGTAGAGGTGGCTGGTCACTGTGGTCACTGCCCTGCTCCTGCTGGCCACACTATGGCTGATACAGCCAGGATGCCTGGCCCCCTGGGCACACACTGGGCTCCTATCCAGCCCCTTGTAAACCAACACCCCAAGCCCATTCCTCCTGAACAGCTCTCAGGCCACTCCTCCCCCAGCCTGTAGTGCTGCAGCCCCAGTGCAGGACCCAACACTTGACTTTTCTGAAGCTGAGCTGTGCTCAGCCCATTGCTCCAGCCTGCCCAGAGCCCTCCTGCCCCCCCAGCTTAGTGTCATCTGCAGGCTTACTGAGGGTGCCTGGATCCCCTCATTCTAATCACTGATGTAGATATTGAACAGCTGACCCCAAAACTGAGCCCTGGGGAGCCCCACCAGTGGCCAGCCACATTCAGCACCACTCTCTGGGCCCAGTTTTTCAGCCCCAGAAGGTTTTCACACAGTGAAGTATTAAGAAGTTTTTTGGAAATATCAAGCTAAAAACTCCTTTTGCTGTGGCCCAAATCAGCTTCCTGGGATCCAAGACAGATGAGGGTCGGAATCACAGTCACCAACACAGCTTAAATACTGTAATATACATAAACACTCTTCTTGGTGTCAGTCTGGGGCCAAAGGCCATGGTTTTGGCTAGTCAGACTATGTCCAATGTGGATTATACCACAATGTGTTATTCACACCCTGAAGGAAACAGCAGGCAGGGAACAGAAGACTTCTCACAGCCCCTCTGCTCTCAGTCTGTCCTGCCAGACCCAGATCACAGCACAGCCTGCTGGGTTTGCTGTCACTCAGGATGTCTCTGCAGGTGACCCTGGATGCATTTCAGCAGAAGACACACATTAAATTACAAAAGCAGCCACATCTCAGCTTGCTGATCCTTTCATGTGCAGCTGGGGAAGGCAGAACTCAAGGCAATTCCATGCCCATGCAGCCAGCATTCCTGACAGCCCCAGCTGCTGACAGAGCAGCAGCTCAGCACCACAAACCCAGGGACATGGGCAGAGTCTCCAGGCACTTATGTGCAAGATCTGTTCCAAGACCCAAGGTCCTAGAACAAATGTAGCCCCTTAACAGAAGATTTGGGCCTAGGATGAATTAAGTTGTATTTTTCAGTGCTGTTCCTACTGTTACTGTTAGAAAAGTGAGAGGAGGTGGACCCCTAAAGAGGTTAGAAAAACTTCTCCCCTTCTTCTACATTAAAAATTGGCACTCCCACATCCTAAGCAGCTGCCATTGACATAAAACTTAAAATCTACTATGCAAAACACCTTGAAACTGGTGCAGGGTTGATTGAACTGCCTGTCCTGGCAGCCATGGGTTGTCCTCAGTTCACTGTCCCAGTTCAGATCCTGGTTCTTGTTTCCTGTGTGTAAAGCCAGGCCCGATTCATATACCTCAATCTCCTTCAGATCCCACTGGAAAGGAAACAGAAAGTATTTATTTATGCTTGACAATTTTCTCATGCCACAACACGTGAGTTGAGCCCAGCACTTCATTGCTATTAAGAGCCAGAGGCTGTGGCTCAACAGCCCGAGCCAGCTGCCAGGCTGGCTGCAAGCTGAAGATGTCCACATTTCAGGAGCATTTCAGATGTCCACAAAACAGGTCCTGAGTGCAAGAACTGTGTGTGCTCCTTTGGGGCATTGAGTCCTTCTGTGCGTGGTTCTTTGCATTGTGTTGAAAATTATGATTAATTAGGAAGACAGAACACATCCCCAGAGCACACTCTGTAGAAATGGCAACACCTTGTGTAGACATTTGAGGTCAACTAATTTTCCATGAGAGTTCTCTGCAGAAGTGCTGCTTCATCAAACACAAACAGGTTCAAGCAAGTGCTTTTGTGTCGGGGGACCAACGGGGCCGTGTACTGCAGATTAAGGAAACAATCATGCTTTGAACTAATAACAGATGAAATGATAAAAATTGTCAGTGTTCTAGGAAGGCTACTGATAACACTGTGTCTCAAGTGGGTTTCTAAAACCCACAAGTATCACCTTATTCAATACCTTTGTCTAAAAAATTAGGCTCTCAGGGTTAGTTTTATTTCTCAGAAGGGCTTGTATGAAATACATCATGGTGAGAGATAAACCAAGTTACAAGATATTGTTCTGGGCAGAACAGTTAGTTACAGTTAGCAAAAGAAAAGAAAGTACTTGTCTACCTGTATTTTATAATCCTTGAGGCAGAGGAGAAACTAACATCCTAAATAACAAAGACCAAAAAAGAAAAGGAAAAATAAAGCAGCAATGAGCATACACCTGAAACCAACAGCAAGGACCCAAATCTCTCCTCCTTCTGGTAGCAAGTGCTGAGTGGGACAGAGGAGGAAAAGGACGAACTTTAGAAGCAGCTGGTGGGGGAGAATCCCTCCCACAAATACCATGAGACAATGAAACTCCCTCAAAGGGACCAGGAAAGCTCCTGCAGCTCCCAGCAGCTGACACCAGCAGCACTGCCCCTGGTATGGAGAAATTGAATACTATTAAAGACTCCAAAGTGATTCATGGCTTATCCACTTTTGTTATTGACAGTCAAGTAAACCATCGGATCCTCTAGCAAGAGATATTTCTAATAGATTTGAAATTGTGATAGAGCTATTATTCAATCAACTCAGTTTTGCAAACTACATCGATATCTGAAACCATTCCAAGAGACATAATGAGACCATAGTAGTTACATATTTAAAAGAGGAGAAAAAGTAAACCATCTGTTTGCTTATGTCTAGTAATAGAGAACATACCCTTGCCATCTCTTTTGATTTTGACACTGTACTCCTTTGAAGAACTACTCTGAAGAAAAATGCTCAAGCTGCAGCTGACTTTCATCATACTCCCCAAATCTTAGTCTTCTTTTAAAGCAAATCATTACAATTCTCTTCATCTTTTCATGCCTGTAATCTAGAGTTCCAAGCACACTCTTGGATATAGAGGCCATTTGGGACAAACATAAATTGATGAAACATTGTCCTTGTCTTCTGAGCATTTCAAAATGATAATACACCATTTCAGTATTTGAATTCTTCTAAACCTGAGGCATGATAGTGAATGAAAGCAGAACTGAGCAAAATCACATCTGAACATTTATTTGTGATTTAACTTTGAGCATTTTGTCAAATCTTCCCAAGCTTCCTTAATAACAAAGCAACACAAAAGGAGCATTTCCACTGGGATATTGAAACTGACTCTTGAAAACATGGTACAAAAACAGTTAGTCATAGTTTCCATTTTACTTTCCTAGTGCTGACCCAGCCCACAGTCAGTTCAATAACTTTTCTCAGGTTGGCCAAGGTGACCAGCATGACGAAAGTCCACATTCACATCTAATGTAAATCATGACAACTTGTTTCTACTCTGGTCACCCTCTCATATTGAATTCTTCTTGTGTGTGAAAAGGTGGCCGTGGCCAGCACTACAACTGTAATTAAGGTTCACAGATTACTATTTCCATCATAAAGCCCAACTTCCAGGGTTTAAGAAGTCAGCAGTTCCAACCGCACATGTTAGCAGCAGAGTCACAGTTTGTTCTTATCTATTTATAAAAGCAGTTTAAATCCACTCAACTATTGCTGGAGATCTATAAAACATGGCCTGCATGTTCCTCTTCAGCTGTTTAGAACTTACATACTCTGAACATGAAATTCTCCTCTGGAGAAGGAAAGTAGAGTTGTGTTTCAGGGCAAGCATTAGAAACACCTCCCCACCAACCAACTCAGGGTTTATTCCCATTGCTTCCTGTTTATTCACAGTCTCCAGGATTTCAGAAGTTCAGTTCAGTTCTGTTCTGTTATCTTCTCTCAGAAGTTCAGTTCTGTTCTCTTGCAAGAGAACAGAAGATCTTTACTTAGTTTTGACACAAGCATGCAAAAATTCAGAAACATGGTAATTCAGGGTGCACCAACCTTCATAACCTGATTATGTCAAGCTCTTAGAAGAGCAAGACCTGTAAGATGTACATTGCACAGCTCCCAGGGGTTGTGCCTGCTCGAGACTCAAGGCTGGGTCCTGGAGCAGTGCCAGCAGTCTCTGCCCACACCAAGGGTTTTGTTCCCCTGCCCCAGCACACAGCAAGAGGCTGCAGCTGTGCTGGAGAGAGATGCCTCTTGGAATTTCAGGCTCTTTCTTGCTCCAAGGTCAGGGTGAGTAAAATTCAGGAGCTGTTGTTTTTGAAGTCTCACTCTGAAGTTTATGGTCCTTATCTATTACAAACTCAGGGAGAGATGTGAGCTCTCCCTAACAAGTCAAGAAAGTGAGCTAAAATGGTTTCTGTTCAAGGCTATTTAAATCCAAATTAACCAATAAACAGTTGACATCTTTATTATTTATGATTCTAACCTAATTATGATGACCCAAAACCTGCAATGTGGACATCTTTCACCCAATTACAGAAAATCACCCAGATCTGTGAAGAAGAAGGTGCAAAAAAGACATCTAACCCACACCCAAAATTCTCCATCTTGGCTCCCATATATCACCATATACTAAAACCCCAAATCTAGTTTTTTTCACCCTGTGAGATCACACAATACTATCCAAACTACACAAACACTGTTTCTGTGCTATCACTCAAATTTTGAAGCCTTTTCCAAGGTCTCTGGTCAAACGAGGTGTTTACTTGAGGGTTGGCACCCTTAAATTCAGAAAGCTCGAAGCTTTCAGCCATCAGAGTTCCAATAGCTGCCCAGACTGGAAACCTCTGAGTTGGTACAATCTCAGTTGGTACAATCCAACAGAACAAGCCCCAAGGAAGTGGGAAAAGTGGGAACCATTCTTCCAGTTCCTCCCTGGTGCAAACACCAAATCTGCATCTGGTCTTCCAAAGGCCAACATTCTTACAATGAACACTGCCAGCTGGCTACTACTTCCCCTTATCACTGAGTTAGGAGACAATTACATCACAAAAGGAAAAGGTGTAACTTGTCAGTTTGGAAAGTATTAAAAAAAAAATGCATAAAATTAGGTAGAAATGCTAAATGTAATACATATACGTGCAGAAATGGAAAAGAAGTCTGCAAAATGGTGATAATCCTTGGTATCCCACGTATCCAGCTCTGCTCCTGACACAAAGCACACCAGTATCCTTCACAGTGAGGTTCTGGCACATGTGGGAGTCACTGACTGACAGGTCACCACCCAGCAAGTTGGACTTACCACACTGCCCAGATTCAGCTGGGCTTTGGCTGCACAGGCTGTTCTTAGTGCTGAGATAAAATTAATTGTATTCTGTATAAGAAACAGCACAAGCACCTGAAATGAAGCACTGGAGGAGATATGTCCAATTTTTTTTTTTTTCCCCAGCACAGTCATTCATATGGAATATAAAGGAAAAATAAAGGAAAGCCTTTATTTAATCCTATAAACCTTTATTTATGATTGTTTTAGCACCATAAAGCAACACTGGATTCCTAAGGACTGGAATTTTCAAAGCAGTATAGGTAGGTCAGCTACACAAGCCCCACAAAAATGCAACAACTTGGTGGAGTAATTTCTGAAACACCAACTCTGGAAGAGCAGAGATATGAGCACATTTTGAGATAGTGAAAGCCAACACAGGCCTTTCAACTCAGGCTGTAACATCAGCTGGGAGTTGACAGGTTTCATCTTTTCAGGTGTCAGAGCTTTGATCTCTGCAAAAAGGTGACGTACATAATCCTCCTGCACAAAAGAGAAAATTAATTAGTTTCTCAGACATGATAATGAAACCTTGAGCCTCGAAAATGCTAATCCCCCCACCCAGTGAGTCCATCTTGTCTCAGAGGTGTCTTGATGGCAGTGTGTGTCTGCACAAAAGTCAGGAGGCTTGGGAGAGCTCACCACAGCTCAGGGCTGCTTTGTCCAGCTGGGTGTCTGCTGCTTCACAGAGGCAGGGCAGCCCAAGGCAGCAGGGGGACTGCACCTGAACCTTTCTGCACAGAGAAGTTGCAGGGGGAACCCAGAGCAAAGCTGAGCCCGTGGGAAGGAGTTGTGGGCTGGTCCAGAGTGAGTGGAGGCAAGCACAGCAAGTACTCTGCAGGTTTTGTCAGGAAGCCACAGTAAAAAGCAAACAATATCCCAAACCAGCAGAGAGATGGTGCTCAGATTCTGCTTCATGTGTGATTGTGGAAGAAAGAAAAAAACTGATCAAAATACTACACTCTGTATCTTTCTATATATATTTCTATATATATATTACAGAGGCAGAACTTACTATTTTGGAGTACGTTCCACCACCTGATACTACTCTGGTCTTCAGATTATTTTAGTTTGGAGTAATTCCTGCAAACTAAAATAGTAAACAAAATAAATCCAAACTGCTACAGCCTAGCACTAACATATCCACAAGGGGTTGAGGAAAGCCTTCTGCAGTATGAAAAGGAGTAAAAAAGTGATCAGTGAAATATTTCAGGAAGAAAAAAGTCCAGCCTTGGTAGTAAGATTCTTAATATAGTAACAACCAATCCTGCTGGTATAAGCAGCATATCTGACCACCATCTACCTGTAACATGACTTTTAGTCTTCAATATTTATTCCACACTAGTGAAAATTTAAAGCATCTTCTATCAAGCCAGTCTAATTAAAACAGTAAAAAACAGAATAAAATACTCAAATCCAAGGATTTGGTTCTCCTTCCTGCATTGACACCTTCTCTTGGTTAAGTTATGATTGCAAAAGCCAACAGTGATAAAGCTCATCACAACTGAGACAATGAGCACGTCTAACTTGCTCAACTGTCTTCATTGTGCTATGCAATGTTCAATATTGATTTTGATTCTGCTAGACTTCTATTGGAGTTATCTGTTCCAGCCAGCTGCCAAATATACCTGCTCAGTAATGTGTCCAAATTCATTAACGGTTTTGTTTTAATAATATTTCATTTTCAAGTTTAATTTTATCCACACATTAGCTTCATATTACTTATGCAAATAAAATCTTTATGACTATATTAGCAATAATTCATTATCATTCCCTACCGGCTTAGTGAAGGAATTTGTAACTTTGGAGTACATCCAGAGCTTTTAATTGAAGATACTAAGGGAAGTCTACATTTAGTTAGAGTCATTTGCACATACTAATTAAATATGATTAGCATAAGTCTCTCAATCTCTTTCCAGGCTCAACGATTGATTGTCTAGGATAGGACTTCTCCTGGAGTTCTGTCTGAAGGATACTGTATGAAGATGGAATCCAAAGAGCACCCTGGGGGAAGTGGTGCCTTGAGAAGGCTGACCTAGAACAGAAGCTAGACAGACCTAAAGGATAAAGTAGGAATTTATTAAAAGGAGGCCTCAATGGATCCACCTTGGGCAGCACAAGAGCCCAGCCAGGCCTACACCCCAGGTGAACCCAAAATGGTCACAAAATGCCCAACCTGTCGTGGGGTCTCTCACTTTTATAAGTTCTGCTCCATTTGCATCTTGGAGTTCATTGTCCAATTCCAGCTCCAGCCCATGAAGTCCCATTCTTCTTGTTTTTCTCTCTTCATTCCATGTTGTTTATGCCCTTGGGCCTGAGATTTGGATCATTTGTCCTTGGTCCCCAGCTAGAGAAGGAATTGTTTTGTCTCCCCACTCTATGCAGAGAGCTCACCATCCCCTAATATGAAGCTCAGACCCACACACTAAAGCAGCACAGAATGTGAAAAATATAAAAGGTAAAACCTGAGGCATCAGAAGAAGGCTGTGACTGTTGGAGCTGGGATCCAGGACAGGAAGGTGATATATTTATTGAAAGTTACTGCTCCATCTTCACCATTATAGCAGAGGTAACACTTGTCCCTTCCTCATCTGTCTACCCCTCAGCATCTCTAAGCAGTGGGAGACAGGAAATCAGTGGCTCTAGCCAGGGTTATTTTCCTCCCAGGGACTGACTCCAGGTGATAAGTGGTAGCAGGTAAGGAAGGAAATACCAAAACTGTATGATCTGGTTGCAAAACCTAAAATGTCTTAGTCCCTGGGACCAAGGGAGACTGTTTTGGTGAAACTTTTTTGTTTCTTTACATCTTCATAACTGGCCACAGGTAGAGAACTTAAAATAATTAAACACAGAAAAGAGTGCAAACTTACAGAGTGGATTGTAACTACCTGTTCCATATTGCCACACAAGTCCTACAGGGCTGTGTCTTCTAAGTTCCAGTGTTTCCATCTCCATTCCAAAGACTAGACCCTAAATCACCTCAAAAAACTTATTAAGCAAATTGCAATGACTAAATTCCTTTTTTTGTGCTCTAAATGACTTCCTGTTGGATCAGGAACTGTCATCTGCTTACTTTAGTATGCTCCTAGTACCATAAGGACTGTGGGTATCTCCCCATCTCCTACAGAAAATGTTTTAATTAGCCAATTATATTAGTAAAAAGCAAGCTAATTTCTAGGCCAAAGAATGGCATGGCACAGATATTAAAATCAAATTAGCAAGACATAGCAGTGTTTTCCTTTGGCATGCAAAAGCGACCTCCTGCACAGATAATCAGCATTGTGTCTGGGTGTGATCTGCAGCAGTGAAAAGCACACACAGTGCTGAGTAATGAACATGGTGACAGGTATATGAACTTCCCTCTACTATCTCCAGCCCTTTTAATTTAGTTTATTGGTAATCACCGTGTGGCCTTTCAATGTATGCTTTAAAAAACAAACAGCAGTGTTTGCAAACCATGAGCAAAGCACATACTCCAAAAATAGAAGGGGGAGGGAGGGAGGAGGTCATACAGCTCGATTTTACACTGGCTTCTTCTGCCCTTAAAACTTCAAGTTTACACTGAAGGAGAGAATTAGAATGTTTGATCCAGGTCAATGGGCATTTTTGATTGCCAAACAGTGAAAACTGAATCTTTTGAATTGCACCTGGAATCTACCTTCTGAGGTGGAAACCAACTGAAAACACATATATTTGGGCATTAAGACTAAACATTTACAAAACAACTAGCTGCTTTGAAAAATGTATTTCCACCTTTCCTCCCAAAGAAAACAGCAGGCTGCTCTTCCCTGCCCTGCTCCCAGAGCCCAGCTGTGCTGCACACTGAGCTGCTGCTTTGAAAAGCAGCACGGATTTGTCTGGATAACACTTTTATCCTTCAAAGGCCGGGGCAGCAGAGCGCCTGCCTTGGCAAAGCTCACACATCAGCTCTGCTTAACCCGTGAACTCCAAAACCTGATCACAACCTGTCACGGGTGCTGAGGTGTAAAACCACCTCTGACCAAAACAGGGCCAACAAGGCTGGACAGTGAGGAGAGGAAGGGGCAGAAATGGGCTCAGGTAGCAGCTTTAGGGGACTGGCCTGGCTCCTGGGAGTGCAGAACATTCTCTGCTGCACCAGGACTGCAGCAGCTCCAGCTCCAACGTCAGGCTGGACTCAGGCTGGGAGTAACTGCTCCCCTCACAGCTTCTGACAGCCCAGAGATGCCCTGGACTGGCATGGACACACTCTGACATGCTCTAATATAGAAGGGGAATCATTTCCCCACATAAAATGGGAGCTCTGAAAAGTGCAGTGTGTACACATATCTGAACTCACATTTAATCTCTTCAAAATTACTATAAGAGAAGGATTAGAAGACTGCAGGGATCATTTCTGCCTCCCTGACATGAGTGCCCTGTGTTTCTGGCTGTATTTACTGTGCTGCTGAACAGAGATTCAGAGAAGATTGACAATCCAAAAGAAAGGCAAATGAAATACAAAGCATGTCAGTACTCTTCTGATGTTGCTGTCAACACTGCTAGCTCCTCCTCTGAACAGAATAGAATTGTACATATTTTATTTTGTCTGAGGATCATAATGTCTTTGTACAAGTTTTGATCCATAATTTCTTCTCCTTACCTCACCTGGTGTCCCTCTCACCTGCTACTCTGATAAAACCATGCACTGGATTAAACCACATGACCCATCAGCTATTGATGAAAATCTCAGTTCTCCAAGTGCTTTCTGACAAAAATGCCCTCAGGAATATCCATGTACTTTGGGAACCACTGATACTCAAACCCATGACCCAGGGCTCACTACATTTGCTCCTGCTAAATACTTGGCATCAGTGCTTTCTTAATTGCCTGTGCCCAAAGAGAGGCTAACATCTCTTATGAAGACTACGGCATTTTTTTGTATCTATTGGAGTGGACTTGTATTTTCTTTTGCCACTTCCTACAGTATACAAAATATTCTGAAATTGCTGTTCAGTAATTTTTCAGAATTTCATTCAAGGTGCATGCTTGCCACTTTCCCTTCAACCCTCTGATATTATTTCTACACTCACTCACCCAGAATCCTCTTAAGTTCCACAAGGTGAGCCCCACATTTTCCTTCATTTTTGTTTTTACTGTTTTGCTCCTCCTCCAAGTCAAAGTGGAGTCATGGACACCAAAACTGAGCTTTATGACCACCTAAAGCCATGCTCAGACAGAACAAATGCTGCTGGAAGCACAGTGGATGCAGTAATTCCTGGCTGTGTTGGTGTCCTGTTTCTGAGGTGATGGAATGCTCTGGCAGGAATAGAGGGGGGTGTTTCCAGCATTTGGATACATGATGTCTTGGTTTGAAAAGACAGGTGTCTGCTAAGGAAGGCAGGAGCCTCCCTTGAAATGGAAAATATAAAGCCCTTACATCTGAATTATTACAGTTTTGAAATTAAGGGACTCTTAGGCAAAGATATGGGAATAGGAATAACAGTTCTTTACTAGGAAAATTAAAGACACAAATGCAATAGTACAAAAAAACAAAAACAAACCTCTGCCAGAGTCAGAGCTGACCCCCTGTGGGTCAGGCTGGTGGCAGCAGGGCCATCCCATGGTGGCTGCAGCCCTCCTGCAGTGCCAGCTGTGGCTCTGCTGGAGCAGGGATCCTGGACAAGGGGGGAGTTTTCCTCTGAAGCTCCAGGGCTGCTGGAGATGGGCCTGGGCTCCCTCTGGGAATGCAGGGGAGAAGAAAGCTGCTCCTCTGGGAATGCAGGGGGCAAAGGCTGCTGGGGTGTTCCCAAAGTCAGATTGGATCCAGGTAGGAATGCTTGGCTCCTCCCCTGGGCAGAGCCTCTCCCATGGGATGATGGAATTTGATCAGCCATGCAGGGACACTCAGTGGCCATGGACAGCAGAGATCTCCTGGAGGGAGGATTGGCTGTGGGAGAGATAAAGGAAACTGCCCAGTGACCAGCAGAGAACTGCCCCAGCTCTGACAGGTGGTGATAGAATGCACACACCAGCTAAATCTTTCAACCTAAGACACATGAGGATTTCCCAGCCCAGCAGCAGAGTTTGCCCAGCGATCCTCACACACATCCAGACAAAGGCTCTGACCAGCAGTGAAACTTCCCTGGCAGCACCTGCAGCTCCCTGGCACACAGGTGAGCTCAGGTGAGAGCACACCAAGATGGAGCTCTGCCTTTGCTGCCACCACCACCATCAGATGGACCACAGGGAGAACTGGGGAGCTCTGGGGAAGAGCCACCAACACTGCTGAGGTGAGGACTTCAGAGGTGACCCCAGAACCATGCCTGTGCTGCACTTGGAGGCACAGCAATGTCCCTGTCCCCTTGGGCCTGGGTGACTGCCACAGTGAAGGCTCTGACATGGGCTGCAGGGTGTGTGCATTGGCACTGGGAAATCACTTGGGGACCTGCAGCTCAGGGTGGTCATTAGCAATGGCAGCTCTTGCTGCAGCGTGGCCAGGCCTTACTGGGGGGAAAGGGGTCAGGAAGAAATCAGTTGGCTGATCTGGGCTTCTGCACCTCAGCACAGGACTGTGAGGGGAACAGAGACACAAACTGAGAGGACACCACGCAGGATCAGCCTGTGGCTGCTCTGCAATCTGCATTCGGGTGCCATGGTTTTGGGATGAACTTCCCTCCCCCAGTGTTTAGCTACAAAATGTATGAGTAAAGAATGCTAAATTACATGCAAGTCACATTAGGAACAATCAGTTGCATGTAATAAGGAATCTAATAGTTCATAAATGAGATGCAAATTCATTTTTATGGGTGCACTATAATAAGCCAATTATTTCAGAGTTCTTCAATTATGCAGTTTCAAAAAGCTGAATTTCTTTAATTTTTTTTTAAGAAGCTTCAGGTTTTTCTATAGTGTACAAGGAAAAGAAAATATATCTGCCTTGATAGCAACATTAAATAAAAAGCAACCAAAAATCAAAACCCAACTCCCAAACATGATGCCAAGCTGCAAGCAGGAGCAATACAAACAGAAGAATAAGCCAGCTGGCAAAGCTCAAGTGCAGCAGACATGCAGACATGGAGCTCTGTGCTGCCCCCAATGCCAGGTCCTGCGAGCCCAGCCTGCAGCTCACTGGGGTGAGTGTGAGACAAGCACTGGGGAATTTCCAGAGCTGCAGGGATTCACCAGGCCTGGAGCCAGCAATGGCACTGCCATCCATGGCACTTTTGATGGTCTTGCCACCATCAAAACAGATATTTGGGACTCATGGCACTCAGAAAATTAAAGGGCACGTTTTTCCTTTGAAAAAAAAGACTCAACCCTGAGATGGTCTTCTTGAATCTTCATGCACTGATATTCTTTCAATAATCTGGATGGAAGAGAAAGTAGCTGTCAGTTTGGTTAAAAAAATACTCCAACAAACTAGTAGAGAAGATCATGTAAAGGCAGAACTTCTCTCCATTGAGCACTATGTGTAAAAAAGTGAAAAAGTGTAAGAACCCAGCCAGATTCCCTGAGCTGCATGACAGCACAAAATACATCCTGCACTAATTTACAAGACAGAGAATTTGTGAATGCCTCGTGCCTGGAGGAGCTCAAGGCCGAGGATGGATGGAGTTCTGAGCACCGTGGTCTAATGGAAGGTGTCTCTGCCCGTGGCAGGAGTAGAAACAAGATGATCTTTGAAGTCTTCAAACCCAAACCATACTATGGTTCTATTATTCAATTCTGCCCCAAGTTTGACCCAACATTTTTTTCAAAGTCAGTAAAGAAGCAAAGTGAGGCTTAAGAAGGCTTGAAGGGAAAACAAGCTACACAAGCTTCAAAGGAGTGAAGTATTGCCAGGTGAACTATTTGCTTAGCTGGTACAGAAAAGGCAATGACAATTTTGCAAAATCACTAGCCTATGGAACCATACAATCAAACTACAACTAACATTAACCAAGAAGGGAACAAAAACCACACTTCATTGATCACAATAATCAATCACACCAGTTATGCCAACTCTTCTCTATATTTGGAAAGCAGCACTGAGTTCATCAGGTGGTCAGGTATAACTCTGTGGTCAGCAACCACCAAAGACCACCAAAGGGACCTCTGGGATGAGAGAAGATCTGTGCCAGTGGGAGGGGAAATATGCTGATAACTTTGGGGAAAGGATTATCATATGTATGTTTCTTCTGGGAAAAGCAATTAATATGTATGTAAACTACAGTATATAAACACCAGCCTTGCCTGTACTCAGCATCAAGATATTTCAGAGGAATATCCTCTCATGCATATGGGGCCAAATAAAGAATGCCTGCTTCTTAATGCTACACTGCTGTTAAGGAGTTTTATTTTACCAAATTTTTGGTAACAATGCCACAGCAGGAAAGTAAGAAATATATGAACCCTGGCTTAACTTTTCTGGGTATATAGAGGCCATATAAAGAATAAATCTATTCTTACTGCTGGAATACTTACACAAGCTTCTGGGCACATAGGTTTTTCTTTTCAAATGTGAAACAGAAGCAGAAAACTTGAAATCCTCACTGCGTGGTTGCTCTCCAGTTAAATCTTTTTTGGAAATGTGCTGCTTCTGATTCAAATTCAGCATGCTTCCATGCCTTAAGCACAGCAGCTAGCCTAGTAAAAGACACAGCTTCTACTTGGTTATCTTGTCTTAGTGAAAGTGCACCCCCAAAAATATTTAATGGATTTCCTTACCCTCACAGAGAAGTCCTATGGTTTCAGGATGCTGAAAAGCAGGAAAATTCCTTTTCCCCTTCCTTCCTCTCCATGCCCAGTGTAAGCTCCTATCAGTTTTGCTGCTAGGCCTAGTCTGTTGTCTCTGCCAAATCTTCTTGGCAAAAACATTCCAACAGATCAAGTGTCTGAGTAGCAGCAAAAGAGGCAATGAAGATAAATTATAACAGTCTTCTACACCAGTTAAGTTGCCTAGAGATAGTACAAAATCAACATCCAGATATAGAATCAATTGTTTAGCTTTAAAAATGCTTTTAGACTAAGGCTTAGAACAATGTACATCAGAGTTTGAACACTTTCCTATCAAAATCCACATGTATTGTTTGCAATGGGAAAACAGTGCTCATTTTAACAAGGACCATGTTCAAAATCAGAAATATAAGAAAGTGCTGTGAGACATCTAACATCTGGATCAGGACTTTTGTGTCTAGAGACTGTGCAAAATTCCAAGGTGGCTTTGAAGAAGGATATCACTGAGCAGAGCTGACTTGAGAGCAGAGTGTCAGAATCTGCAGCCAGCTGACCTTCCAGGACAGAATAATTTTAATAGTATTCTGGCCTTATAATGCTATAAACTATATCATGAATACATACATCAGTCTTGGGTAAGAAGCTTAATAATAAATTAGTTAATTTTTTTTTTCCTTCAGCCAAAAGCCAGTACAAGCCATAGCTTTATTTACAAAAGGTTAAACATTTCTTTAATTGGATTGCTGGCATTTAAGTGTGCAGCAGAATATCCTTCAGCAGTGTCCCTTTTATTTGTGAGTGGAGAAGTGCCTAGAGAAATGCCAAGGGAAGATTTAATTTTAATAAAAAAGAGAAGCTTAAGATGCCTTTGGAGGCTTATGTTACATCTCAAAACTACCATGAACTAATGAATTTAATCTAAAAGGTCCCCAACCACAGGACTGAAGGGAAATGGCAACCCTGGTGTAGCCTGACAAAGCTGACATTCTGTGTGTTAGCAGTGGTAGTTCTGTGCTTATGTTCTGTTATAAATACACACACACACACAAGTTTTTTGTGATTCAAAATATATTTTTAAATGAGAAATATAGTTGACCTACAGCATCCTAAAGACAGTTCAAAGAACCATTCGTGTCGGGAACTTGCAGATAAATAGAGGAAAAGGAAAATCCTCAGCCCCTCCTCTCCTGAGCCAGTCCTTTGGAAAACATTAAAAACCAAAATTGGAAAAACACCCCCTAAGAAAAACACTCCCTTGTTGGCTCACACTGGGGCCAAGGTGAGGACCCCATTCTGCCCAGTGCTGGAAGCTGAGTGCCCTCAGCCCCACCAGCTCAGATATTATCTCCCAGTTAGCATACACACAGTGTGGGACTCTCCTGGGAGTGGCTAATGTGCACTTTACCTCCCTAGAAAGGAAGGTGGGAATTTATGAGGAAAGAAAAGAGGGTCTATAAATTACACAAAGGACCTTTAACTAGGGGGATAAGTTTCATTACTGGAGCATGTTACTTGATGGTCAGAATTAAAAACAGCTTCTAGAAAGTAGATTGCATTAACTTTCCATTTAGGGGAACAGAAAACAAGGAACTATTTCAGAGACAGCCTCAGTTATCTGGTAAGGTAAAGCACAATGCCAAGTTTGCACCAACACAGTAGGGGACCATCAGGTAAGTTATCATCTACCAGGGGGACAAAAATCAGTGAGGAAAAAGAACAACCACAGCAATAGTAGCTTTGGTTTTCTTCTATTCTGTGGCCACATATTTGTTCTTTGAGTCACCATTATCTGACCCCAGTCACTACATTCTGTACTGGATTTTACATCTAATGAGGTTTCAGGCTGCTGCTTTTCACTATTTTCCTTAATCAAGTTTTATTGATTATTGGGGGACAGCATCAATGGAGAGAACATTACAAACAAATGGAAAAGCTGCCCAGAAGCTACTGGGAATGTTTTCATGTTTTAGAAAAAAAACACCCAGTGTTAAAAAATAGCACCATTGCCTTTCTTATTCAATCCTGTGAACTGCCTGTGAGATATTCTGATGATCCTGCTCTCTATTGTCACCTCTAACCCTAACAGTCCCTGGCTGAAAACCTGCTGGATGTGAAGACTGAACCAGCTGAGCCAAGAGCTGGAGGCAGGAGGATCACACATTCTCAGCTTGACGTGGGCAGTTTAAAAAGTGTTTATTATACAGCCTCTCTCCCACTCAGGGAGCAGGAACCTGCAGAAAGCTGAAGGAAAGGTTAGTGGAACTCAACAGTTATTTATCTGTAGTTTTTTATAACCAGCTCAATCACCTAAGAGTTAATGGCACAGAAGTCACCTGGGCAGGTACCACCCTATTAGAGCTTGTAGAAAATTATCAACTTAGAAAAACAGATCTGTTATTCTCATTATGGTGTGTTCAAATGCATTTAGTATTCTAAATTATTTAAGATCCATGACTTAAATCACCTAAACTATAAATCCTTCATGGAAGCATATGTATTATCAAAGTAATGCTTGAGTAGAAAATCAGGGAATTGGGGTATTTAGGATACACAGGATAGAAGTGCCTGAGGAATTGAGCTGAATAAAAAATACATATCTGCTAGTTCTTAAATGGTCATTATTATCTAGAGTGACTGTTTAAATGGAAGCAGGGTGACAGCAGTGACCTTCACTGACATGTGCATTTCCATGGACAGTGCTGTGCAAGGAAATGAGTCTGTTTGCAAGCCAGGAGCCCATTAAACATGACAATCTGTTAACATATAGGCCCTAGCTCATATTATCACAGAAATCTTCAACCTCTTTCAATTCCTTTCTAGATACAAATTGCAATTTCCCAAGACAGTTCAAAGTAAGCAAAGAGCTGCTGCTACTCTGCCTCTACCACCTTCATCTCTCTTCTTTATTCCAAAGGATTACTTTTGCCATGGGATATTCTATGCCTTGTAAAAATATCCTTCAAAGACAGTATGTTTGAACTCTTGATTTCTTGATCATAAGATTCCCTACTGTATTGCATAGGATTAATGACTAACTGCTTTCTAAAAGGAAAAAACACATATCAAAGGGTTGTCTGTACAGGATGGAAAAAAAACTTCCTTAATTTCATATAATATATGACTGCCTTATGCCATGAAGAAAATGGATTTCTCCCTGTGCACCTTAGGAGATTTCTACAGTTAAGAGTCAAGAAAAGAAAAACATAACACCAAATTTCTCCTTCCTGCAATTACACTGATCTACAACGGATTCTCTTGTCTCTGCAATTCAGAATGACCAGTCACTACAGGAGAGAGATTTAAGTAAATAAATCTACCACAAACTTAAGTGCTTGTGAAATGCGCCAAAATCTGTGTCATTATCCTGATTATCTCATCCACTTCTAAACCCTTTCCTAAGCTTCTAGTTATTTTTCTGAAAAAAAGAAAGCTTTTATTTCACATTACTTATAGATTGTTGATATGATGTGTTCCTTCCTGTGACACTGTTGGATAGGGATGATGTTACACAAAGAGGGATGCAGATGAGTGGGAATGGGCTGATCTGCTGCTGCTCCCACACCCAGTGTTGATCAACTGTGGTGTGAGAAGCACTTGTAGAAGAAAAAGCAACACTGAGCACTGGGCACTGAGCAAACCCCCAGGGCACCTGCCCACATCCAGCAGCAAACCCACTGCCATGCTTTGGCTGGGTGGTGGGGTTTAGGAATGCTACTTCCCAGACAAGTGCCCCTGCTGAGTCTGAACCACACAGATGCTACCACTGATCACACAGCAATCCACACAGCAGCTTTCCATTTTCACTGAATCCCTACAATATGACAAGAAGTGTCAGTGAAGAGAGTGTATCACTCTTCATTTTGTGGTAGCTGGCTGTATGGTGGGGCCTCCTTAGAACATGTCACCTCCTATTCAATGATGATGATGATGAGTCTGAAACTTTAACTGTCAGGCCAGTTCATGATGACTCCCAAGATCCCAGGGAGATTGGGATTTCCTGTTCAAGCTCACTGTATGATCAGTGCTGTCCTCATAGTCCATGTAGCATCAGTGTGTGCTGCAGGGCCTTTCCCTTTGAACATCCAGCCCAGCACTGGTAGCTGGGGTGCCAAAAGGAGTTCTGCTTTGGTGCCAATCACTTCTGAAGCAGCTCAAACCCCTTCATAAGCAGGCAGTATCCCCTTCAGTTGGGGTGTAGCTGGCATCAGAATTCCCAGCTCCAGAATCCCAGGGGTACCTCGAGTCTCTCCAGGTACCTTCTGCCAGAGGCTCCAGGAAGGACCATTCTCCCCAGCTGTGGTCTAGAGCACATTCTTTGCATCCTATCTGGTCCTGACTGGCGCAAGGGCTACTGCCTCAACAATGTCCTGTTTAATTTCTTTAAAAACTTGTTGTTGCTCAGGACCCCACCTAAAATCATTCTTCTTCCATGCCATGTGATAGACAATTTTACAATCCTCCACCAAGAATCTGAGCCATGCTCCTCTCGTGCTCCCCTGCTTTCACCTCCCCCTCTCTGCCACAGCAGGATGGAGAAGAGAACTGGAGGCACAAAAGGCAAAAATCACAGGCTGAGGTAGGAATAGTTTACTAGGGCCATGAGATAAGAAAATGAACAGTAAGAGCAAAAACATTAATAACATAAGTGTACAAAACAGAGTGATTGGTGTGCCAAAATGCTCACCAGGAGCTTGTAACCTGACTGCAGCCATACTGCCCCAAAACAGAGCCCTTTCCTCTGCATGAAGGTTCCCTTCCCTTGCCCTTGGCAATTAATTCTGTGAGGTGGTACAGAATAAACTCTGTGTCCCAGCCATGCCCCCTCAGATTACTGCCAAAACTAACCCTGTCCTGGCCAGAATCAGACTCTGGGATGCAGATGGGCTGAGAAACTCAAAGTGGCAGCAGATTGTTTGTGCTTTGGAGACCACTGCAGTGTTCAAAGGACTCATCCTTTGCTCTTGTCATTAGGGACAGCAAAGAGAGAGCACACTGCTCACAGCTGTGCATTACCTGATACCACAAGTTCTGACACCTTTCCCAGTGCTCCTGCACTGGGAGTGCTGTGTCTGTGTCATTGAACAGGGAACATTTTGTAGCTATCCACATTACAAGAGACAGCAAGGCAGAGCTCAATCAGGCATGGCCAGGGAATGTTTTCCAGCTGGTACTGCTCATGCTCATCGCTGGGTGATTGTGTTACATTTCTCTGCCCTTTGTTGCTCTTTGTTCAGAGATGGTGGGATGGAATTCACCATATCTTTAAACTGTCACTTAGTGACACAGCTGCACTACTCATGTGCTTATCTTCTGGTTTGCAGCTCTTTTTTTCCCTGCTTTGTTTCTCCTACAATGTACATGTATTAGCAGCTTTCTCATGAATTGGCTTTTTTTAAACATGTGCATTAATTCCTAAATTACAATGTGTCATATCCTTTCAACTGCTCATGAATGTCTTTGTAACTATGGTATTTTATGGCAATTTAGCTCTGGAGATTACAAATAAAATTATCAGCTAAAAACAGAATGATTAGTAAGCCAAGATAAATGCTGTAAATTAATCATCATTTCATACATTGTACCAAGGTTTTAAATTTTCATGTTAACATAGCAGATGCAAATTTTTGAGGTGAAAATAGTTGTAGCAATCGTAACACTACAAACTATCAATCCTTAAACACAAACAAAACACAGATGGGAAATTTTCAGCTAACCTTTCAGTCCCAGGCACCTTCACACAGCAACAGCCATTTTTGAGCAGATACTTGCAAATGGCCACACTCTGACAGTTACTGTTCCTTGATTTTCCAGTTCCAGGTCAAGAAGGGTGCTGGTGACCCAGCACACACTGCAGCCACGGCTCTCCATAGTGAGATGTGAAAGAATGAAACTCCCCTGTCTGCAGACCTTTTTTGGGACAGGACATGCTGTGCCTTCTGAGTCCTGCAGCACTTGTCCCAAGGGACAATTAATCCTCATTTAAGAAAAGGACCTTAGATGTGAAGAGAACATTTTTTCTTGCAAAATAATGGGGGGAAATCCTTTAATATTAAGAGAAACAGATGTGTACCCTGACATCCCCAGCACATATACAAACATATTCCTCCTGTGTCCACATACAGATACACACACACTTCCTTCACATTTTAAATTATATTGCATTGACTCAACTAGACAGAAAATGTGCAGGGTTACTCCCAGACAAAGATTAATCTTCCTTTGATATATTCAATACTTCACATGCTCCACATTATCTGGTGAGTTTATATGCCTTGCCTTCAAGAATGTGATGTACTGTGCCATACATCATCATCTAATTTATTGAGTGTGCTTCTGCAGCATGCACTGCACATCCCTGCCCAGGGTCAGGATCACATGCCAATCTGCAGTCTTGCAGTCTTTCCCCAGCCCTGGGACTCCTCCAAGTGCCACGACTGCTGCAGTCAGTATGGCCAGCCCTGTCCACACCACTCACCTGCACAGTCCAATCTGACTTTTTTCTGAACACATGAGCAGCCAGCATAAGGCTGAACAAGAAACAACCCGTGACACTCATTAAAGGCAATAGCTTGGGAAACCCATTAAGTAAGAGGAAAGATTGCATGTCAGCAGAAGCACTGGAACAAGCAAAGCAGCTGGATCTATGCACTCAGACACTGGCATCCAGATAGACTCTCCTGGCTTTAACAGGATGAAAACTCATTTGGGGCAGTTGACTGTTCCTTTTGACACTGTTCCCCACTTGTATGACAGCTGTCTTTTAAAGATGAGGAATTGAGAGACAGATGACCCTGACTCACCCAAACAAGCCTCATCTTCTGGATGGAGCAGAATCTGTTTCTTGTTCCTACCCAGATCCTCTCAAACACCCACTCTGCCCCAGCGCTCTTCAAGTCACAGGCCAAGAGGTGCTAACAGCCAGTGTGGTGAGAAATGGGAGGAGGGAAAAATGAGCAGATACAAAGATATGTCTTCTGTGTGCAGTTCAGTTTGCTATTGAAGACATGGGGCTCCTGCAGAGAAGCAGCCTGGAGTAACATCCCATGCTGTTTGCCAGCAGTGTGCCCTGCTGGCCAAGAAGGCCAACGGCTCCTGGCCTGTGTCAGGAATGGTGTGGCCAGCAGGAGCAGGGAGGTCATTGTCCCCCTGTACCTGGCACTGGTGAGGCCCCACCTTGAGTGCTGTGCCCAGCTCTGGGCCTCAGTTTGGGAAGGACGTTGGGACGCTCGAGCGCGTCCAGAGGAGGCAACGAGGCTGGAGAGGGGCTGGGAACACAAACCCTGTGAGGAACCACTGAGGGAGCTGGGGGTGTTCAGCCTGGAGAAAAGGAGACTCAGAGGTGACCTTATCACTCTACAGCTCCCTGAAAGGTGGTTGTGGTCAGGTGGGGTTGGTCTCTTTCTCCAGGCAAGCACTGACAGAACCAGAGGACACAGTCTTAAGCTGCACCAAGGGAAATATAGGTTGGATATTAGGAAAAAGTTTTTACACAAAGAGTGATAAAATTCTGGAATGGCCTGTCCAGGGAGATGGTGGAGTCAGCATCCCTGGATGTGTTTAAAAAAAGCCTGGATGTGGCACTGGGTGCCAGGGTTTAGTTGAGGTGTTGGGGCTGGGTTGGACTCGATTATCTTGAAGGTCTCTTCCAAGCTGGTCATTCTGTGATTCTGTGAATTCTCTAAGCACAGAGCAATTGTCAAGTAATGGACATAACCCATCATGGTGTGGCTGAAAAGATTGACTCCTCACACACCTCTCTTTGGTGCATGCATAAGCATTGCCGTCTACAGCTGCACTTAAATGGAAGTATGCTGCATAAATATTGATACTTGCTGTGATTAATACTGCTATTTATATTAGCAATGAATTGGGTTCACATAAAAATAATTAGCACAGCATGCATGGGTCCTATTTGCTACTAATTATATCACAGTTCATTTCACCAACAGCAATGTGTCACCAAGTCAATATCAACCAATGATTAATACAGAGGATGTATTACTTTAAAATAATCCCTGTAACTACCTGTGTTATTATGAAATACTATTAGGAAGTCCCTGCATAATTGCTTCAGGTGAGTTCCTGACCAGAGTTAATAATGCTAACATAACTTGCAAATACAAGGACAAAAAAAGTGTTACTCAGGGGTTTTGTTTGTTTTCTGGCTTTTATTCTTTTTTCCATTATTTCCCTTTGTACATCCAGACTCAGGGGTGACTGGGCAGATCAAAGCACCAGTTCTACCATTCTGCAATTCCTCACTGCCAGCAGTGTGATCACTCACTCCTGGAGCAAGGAGCATTCAAATCCCCCTATAAGGGAGCACCTTCAGCCACTCCCCCTTCCCCCAGAGCTCGGGATGTCCTTTTAGAAAACACCTCAGAGAACAGACAGACTCGGGCAATCGTGGCCCAATCACACCACCCAGGCAGCAGCACGAATATAGCACACATGTAATAAAGCCAGCCAGCACAATCCTCCCCAGAGCCCGCCTCCTGCATCTGCCCAGCCTCACTCATCTACCAACTCCCCTGAGCGAGTCCTTTAGGCACGCTCCTTGCCATCTGGAAAGCCAGGACACTGCCGCTGCTCCAGGACTCACAGGCTATCAGGAGACTTTGTTTACTGGAGTTTGTGAAGAAAACTGCGATTTTTGGGATGAAATGAGTTGTCATCGGCTCTATTCTGCAAGATGCTAGCTCTGGCCAGGATCCAGGAAAGCACTTAAGCACTTGGTTAGCCCTTAAAAAAGTAGAGCAACTTTTCTACTAACTGCATCACAGAAAATATATTTAAAAGAGCTTCAAAAAGGAGCATAGACAAAACAGGGCAATGTAATACAAGTGCTGATTCCAAAGATGAGAAGAGTGCTTTTATATTGCTCTCAAGAGCAGACTTCTCACTTTTGGCTTCTGGTGGCACCTGTAACATTTAAAAAGATGAAAAGGGCCACATGTCAAAGCTGGAATAAAAAACTTTGCAGGATAAAGATTCACAGATCATTTTAAGACAGCAAATACAAACTTCTCTTTTCTCATCACTTATTAGTTAAGACAAACTCGGATGTAAGTTAATATTTCTTGCCAATATCTGTCAAACCCACCGCCAGCTAAGGAACACTAAATATCCCCGAGTAGGGCGTGCAGCCATCCATCAGCCCTGGCAGCGTTCACACACGGAGCAGCTCCGTGGTGTGCTACTGCCCCCGTGTGCAATAAACATTCCTAACAGCGATCCCAGAGCCACCAAATGCTACCCTGGTTTCATCCTCACAGAGCTGGAGTGTCAGGGAGGAAACAAGCTGGTGCCCTGCAGCTGAAAAACCAAAGGAATATTTCAGATCAGGGATGCCTGACTGTTAACCTGTCGATAACAGGACACTGTCCCTTCTAGATTATTCTATAGGAACTTCATAGATCTGGGACAGAAATAAATCAAAGGAATATTTCAGATCAGGTATGACTGACTGTTAACCTGTCAATAACAGGACACTGTCCCTTCTAGATTATTCTATAGGAACTTCATAGATCTGGGACAGAAATAAATCAAAGGAATATTTCAGATCAGGTATGACTGACTGTTAACCTGTCAATGACAGGACACTGTCCCTTCCAGATTATTCTGCAAGAACTTCATAAATCTGGACAGGCATTTGCAGCACAGGAAACAATGGATCTTGAGACAGCTGGGGTGAGATTTTTTTGGAACAGCTCAACTTTATTTAGGTACAAAAATACTCAAAATTTAAAAGTTTTCATTGCATTACCTGAAGTGCTTTTGAAAAATGTATTTGGTAGTGTTACTTCATGAAGAGCAGGCCTCTTTGGAAAAAAGAGGAAAAAAAATAAGAGCTTTTAAACATGATGCTGAGGGTGGTCCAGGGCCTGGAAGAGCTCTGGAAATGCCTTAATGGTCAGTACAAACACCAACAGGAGAGAACCCAGACAACTCACCACAGAAGCAGTAAAACTCTGATCAGCCACTCTGTAGCAAAGGTTTCTCTCCAAGCAGAAAGCAAAACTACTTTCCTGTCCTGTCAGACTTTTCAGCTGCTGCTCACCAAGTGATCTCCATCTGCAGACACAGCTTAAAGTCAAAATCCTGACAAGGAATCAAAAAATCCTCAAGGGAGAAAAATTCAGTTTTGTTATTTCATTCTTTTTCAAGCAAAACCAACACTTCTAACTTTTAATGTTGATAACAATGTCAAGTAATAACAAGGCCCACATCGTCAGTTTTTAAATGTTAAAACAGGGCATACTGAAATTCATCATGAAAGGAAATCACTGCAGACAATCCACTTCCTTCTCATGCCTACAAATTCAGTTTTATAATCAGAAGGTTTTGATTAAAAACAACATAAATGGCAAAAATTATCAACAGCTGTACTTGGTACCTTGAGAAATGAGCTACTCAGCAAGCACTTTGTTTAGTTTATGAGAAAGATGAACTGGCTAAAATTTTCTTCTCTTGCTTTCTAAATGTTTTTTATGTTGGATGGGAGCTCTTTCCCCATCCAACATAAATGAAAGCAGATACTGTTTTGGAACTTTGAACTGCCCCAGCTCCACTGCCATCCCCCATCTCAGTGGCCTTGTCCCCAGCACTGGCCTTGCAAGCCAAAGGCCAAGGGAACAGGGACACTTCCCACCATTAGAGCATCTCTTAGCTCTCTCTCCTGGAGATTGGCACCAGCCGTGTTCTAGATGTGCCAAACGTGGTTTGTGCTAATCTTCCAGGTGCCATCCCACATTCAACATGTTTTTAAAGAGTTGGGAAGCAACAGAGCAGAGGCCAGCTGTCCTTCTCTGCCCTCAGAGCTCAGGATTTAACAGCACACTGAGCCATCCCTGGAGCAGGAATCCTGCTGTCACAGCTATCATTGCACAAACAAAATCAGACAAGGCAGCCTGAGTGGGCAGGGGCAAGTGTCTGACAAGAACATGTGTCCCTGATTTTTCTCAGAACACTGGATGGCCCATCTCTCATTCTCAAATCATAGGAACTTACCTTTTTTCCAGCAGAAGCTGGGGACTGAGGACTGCCCTGTTTGCATTTGAGATCCTTTCCAAAGGGGAATTGGACTACTTTCAATCAAGTCCACAGAGCCTCCCCTTGTTCTAAGGGAGCCACCAAAGCAACCAAGAAAATGACAGGTGATTTGATTTACCCACAGGCTGTAGAGTAACTTACACTGACAAAGGAAAGCTTTTTGGAGTTGCACTGGAAGGGGAAAAAAAAGCATTATTTTACTGAAATGGTCTCATGTTCAGGCTCAGGCCATGGGGAAGGTCTTTAACAGTGCCAGCTCTGAGCTGGGCCTCTGGCACACTGCAGGAACTGTTCTGTTTGGAGCTAACACTGTCCCAGTTCAGGCTGCAGGTCCCTTGCAGGAGGGAACAGAGTGTGATCCTCAGGCAGGTGACAGCAGGAGTGACAGTGTCTCCCTAGGCCTACAACAACCATGGGAAGGGAAGATTGGTCTCAGTCTCACACCTGCTATTGCCTATGCCAAGGGCATAAAAAACATGGAAAACAGCTGCATTTCAAAGTTCCAAAACAGTATCTCCCTGTCTTAGGGTGGAAACAGGGGTGTGCATTCTATTGCCATCTGTCAGAGCTGGGGCAGTTCTCTGCTGCTCACTGGGCAGTTTCCTTTATCTCTCCCACAGCCAATCCTCCCTCCAGGAGATCTCTGCTGTCCATGGCCACTGAGTGTCCCTGCATGGCTGATCAAATTCCATCATCCCACTGGGAGAGGCTCTGCCCAGGGGAGGAGCCAAGCATTCCTACCTGGATCCAATCTGACTTTGGGAACACCCCAGCAGCCTTTGCCCCCTGCATTCCCAGAGGAGCAGCTTTCTTCTCCCCTGCATTCCCAGAGGGAGCCCAGGCCCATCTCCAGCAGCCCTGGAGCTTCAGAGGAAAACTCCCCCCTTGTCCAGGATCCCTGCTCCAGCAGAGCCACAGCTGGCACTGCAGGAGGGCTGCAGCCACCATGGGATGGCCCTGCTGCCACCAGCCTGACCCACAGGGGGTCAGCTCTATTCTGACTCTGGCAGTGGTTTGTTTTTTTTGTTTATTGTTCTATTGCATTTGTGTCTTTAATTTTCCTAGTAAAGAACTGTTATTCCTATTCCCATATCTTTGCCTAAGAGTCCCTTAATTTCAAAACTGTAATAATTCAGATGTAGGGGCTTTACATTTTCCATTTGAGGGGAGGCTCCTGCCTTTCTTAACAGACACCTGTCTTTTCAAACCAAAACACTCATCTTCTGGCCAGCCCCAACCTTAGCAATGCAGTAATTCAAACAGCAATGGGCTTTTTTGTGCCCTTTCCAACTAGCAGAAATATTCCTCTATATTCCTGTTTCACTCATAGAGACTGTCTTTCAAGACAAATTAAGCCTTTGAGTGCACAATTAAATTCTCAATGAAAAGGACTCACACAGAGAGAGTCCAAGTGATGATGAAGAGCAGCAAACCCACCAAGTAGAAGCAGCTGCACAGGGAAGGCTGATGGAAGCTGCAGAACAGCCCAGCCAGGCAGCCCATGGCTCACACACACGTAAGGAAGACAGATGATGTGTGCTTCCCCACAGAACTTTACTAACACATTCAGGTTTGTGAAAATATGCAGCCTAAGCATTTTCAGTTTTGTTTGTTTGTTTTGGTTTGGTTTTTTTAAATAAGATATTTTCCACTAACAAAACTGATTTTTAAGTATGGAACAGTCATTTGCCAGGTTTTCAAAGCCATCTGTTTTCAAAGCCTACCTTCCTTGTTGTTTACCACAGGCTGTCTATCTGTTTTAACAACCTCCACTGGGATTTCACATACCTCATTATGCAAAATCACTACTTATGCATTCACTCCAGCACTTGTCTAACTAATCTGCACTCACAACACCTCCCACAGAAGATGCACCATCCCTCTTCAGAGGCTGCAGATCAAAAACAATAGTAGCTGGTGTCATAGCAAGACAAAACACAGCCTCCTGTGAATTACTGTTGTGATACAGACCTAATCCACGACTCCTCAGAGCTGCTAAAGTATAATAGAAAAATACCATATCACAGGAGATTTTGTATCATATACAAGATAAAAAGCATCTATTTTTAATGTTGAGACTTGTGCTTTTCTTCACCAAGAGGATTCTAAGCATTTTGATCTCCCTGGCAATCTGATGGGCACTCTCAACCTCTCCTGGAACTCCTCATGCTCCACTGCTTGGTTCACCCCAAGCACCCTTTTCTTGCCAGATTTCAATCTCTAACAGCAGCCCTCACCTTGGACAAAGCAGCTTCAAGCTGCTGTTCACAGCCCACCTCTGCCTCCCCCTCCACCCTTCCTCCAGAAAATCACCAGGTCATTGACAACAAGAGACTTCCCAAACTGCTCTGGAGTCCAGGCCCATGTGGGGACCCTTTTACCAGCACTGATAAAATTCACCACATCAAGAGCTTGCTGGGGGATGCTTTAATCCACACATTATTAACACAAGGCTATAATGTCTGGTGCCATTGTGGCAGTGTCACAGAACATCCTCAGGATGGTTAAAATACAGAGAGAAAAAGAGAGGAATATAAATTTCTCTATTGGCATATTAGATCCACCATATACACTGCTTTCCAAATAATTACAAAAATCAAGCAGAATCCATATTTTAAAGAAAATAACATTATTTTCTTTAAAATAATTATGTAGTTTATCTTCCTCAGAAAACACAGCTACTATCTCTATTTGTCCATATACTGCAAAAGCTGAGAGCTCAGTGTAAATGCTAAACTTCCCATTCTTACGTCTTTAAACACATCTCTGAATCACAGATGAAACAACTCTGCTATGGTGAGATGTTACTCTAAAATTCAGAAAGACAAAGTGACTTTAAATTATGTTTGTTTTACACAGGGAGCAAGGAGAATTCCTGTTGAGCAAAGCACAAAAGACTGAGACTTGCAACAGAGAAAAAGTGAAATTTCACGTTATTTGGGATTTCCCAGAAAAAAAATCTAATACATCAGTTGTATAAAAGGCTTTTCATCTACAAAGCCAAAAACACTTTTTGGGTGAGGTAAGCATCATGTCACTAGCCTACTTCATATCTAAGCAGACAAGAGGTTGGAAATAAAACAAAGGGACCTGAACCACATGTAAGCAACCAAACCCTGCACCCTGCAGCTCTATTTCCCACCCTGGGGTGCCTTTGCCTCAGAGCACTCCTTGGGGCCACTGCTGTGGCCTGACACTCCCAACAATTCTATGCTCAGGGACTGCCAGGATCAGGTAATAAGTGACATAGACTCCATGCATTTACAGAAGTCTAATCATAAACTTCATTAAGCACCCCATACTTTTATACCCTAGTTTGCTACAGGTGGACTTAATTGGTTCTTTAATTAAAATACCATCACCATTGGCTAATTAAGAAACCACCCTTTGGTAAACAAATCTCCATAACACATTCCACATGTTCACAATACCAGGTGCAGCAAGTTAAGATAATAATTGTTTCTCATTCTTTTCTCTGATCTTCTCACAGCCTTTCCCAGAGTGATGCCTGGGAAAGTGTCTGTTTCTCTCTGTGACCAGAGAGCTGCTGTGACACTATGCCAGGGCCTCCCTGCTGAGGGTGCACACTGCCCACTGGGACACTCACTGCTGGAAGAGGTTTTAGGAGCTATTGAGGGATCTGGTTCTGGTTTTACCTCAAAATGCACCCTGCCCAGACAGTGTTGCCACAAGTCTGTCAATATCTTGTAGGAGCCTTGATCCTACCAAAATCAAAAATGGGCTTTTGTGGAGTGATTGCTCGTGGAGTGGGACTCCAGAAGAGAAATCCCTGTGATGGCCATGCTCATGTCTTCCAGCATGACAGAACAAACTCCCAATCAGTGTGTGTATTTCTTTGTGTCTTTGCTTTCCCATGACACAAAAGTGAAATTGCTCTTAACACTCAGGGTTGCAAATCATTCTATGGTTAAATAAGCTTTTATTTATAAACCCTCTCATATTGGAAAAGACTGAATTTATATAGCTGCATTACCATTTTTCTATGTAAGAAAGAAAAAAGACTCATTTGAACCTACTATTTTGAAGCACTAATTAAGTTTGTATACACCTATGTGATACATCTTCACTACACCATGAACTGCTGTTTCTTTTCCCTGCATTTGTTTTACTTGGCTGGTTTGTTGTTCTCCACAGTGCAGTTTCAACAAGTACCTGCATTTTGCCAGGGGAACACCTCATTTACTGTTAGCTGATACAATTCTGCCAGCACAGATGTTCACTGGAACAGCTCTAAATGCTTGATCTGCCTTGTACCCTTATGAAATGTGTCAGGCCCATCACTAGGATTAAACTCTGTCAGGAACTAGCACAGGAGATGGCAGGTATGGATCAGGATTCTGTTGGGGTAGGCACTGGGTAAATGCAGACTAAAGAGCAGGCCTTGTACAAAGTTGTCCAAATTATTTCCGTGAATGCTAGCTACAAAAAGGATCAGATTAACTTTCAGCTTCATTAAATACTAGCTTCACTGGAAAAAAATCTTGTTTCTACACACTCTGATAGAAACAGCAGCCTAGCTATCCAAGAGGCATTGTGATTCCAACAGCTAAGAACAAAGGTTGGATGGCCCTGGGGCAAAACCCCATTCTTTTGGATTGCAGCTTGGATAATTAGCACAGACACATTAAATGTTTTCTATTTAAACTGATGCACTCTCATCAGGAACAGTTCTATTCCTCATTGCACTTTTCCAAACAGCACAAAGTAGCAGAAACCATCTTATCACTGTTCTTAAATATTCCTTGTTACCTCACTCCTGACATAATTTGGAAAACTGCTAGAATGGGAATAGAAACTGCATTAAACATAAACCAAACAGAAACCTAGCTGATGGAGAAAAACATTACAGAAATAAACATCCTCTAAAAAATGAACTGTGTTGATGCCTTGTGAAGGCTGACCTAGAACAGAGGCTAGACAGAGGTAAAGAATAAAGCAGGGATTTATTAAAAGGATCTCCTCAATGGATCCACCTTTGGCAGCACAAGAGCCCAGCCAGGGCTACACCCCAGGTGAACCCAAAATGGTCACAAAATGCACACCCAGTCACGGGGTCTCTCACTTTTATAAGTTCTGCTCCATTTGCATCTTGGAGTTCATTGTCCAATTCCAGCTCCAGCCCATGCAGTCCCATCCTTCTTGTTTTTCTCTCTTCAGCCCACGTTGTTTATGTCCTTGGGCCTGAGATTTGGATCAGTTGTCCTTGGGTCCCCAGCTAGAGAAGGAATTGTTTTGTCTCCCTGCTCTGTGCAGAGAGCTCACCATCCCCTAATATAAAGCCCAGACCCACACACTAAAGCAGCTCAGAATCTGAAAAATATAAAAGCTAAACCTGAGGCATCAGTGTTGTCAGGAGCCTCACACTGCACTCTCAGAAGGGTCAAAGCAGCAGCTCTGGGACATGGTGGAGGCAGATCCAGTGCCCCAAGCCCTGATGGGGCCGTGTGCTCTGCCAGGACAAGTCCTCAGGCTGGATTTATCCAAGAGGCAGCACCTCTCCTTCAGGCTGCTGGTCCAATGGCATCACCAGCTGCACCCCTGCCCCATCCCTCCATCCCTTCAGACCAGATCCCACTTCTCCCCTGCCCTGAAGAACCACCTAAGGTGCCACTTTTGGCACTATAGCAATAGAACTTTTTTTTTTAAGTTTAATGTGGGATTTCAACATTTATTTAACAAGACCTCACCCCCATTTTCTCTTTGACCTCGAAAGCACTCCTCATTTCAATATTTAAGCATCACACTAAAACAAAATATCAAAGGGTCCAAACTACAGCAGAGAGGATGGATATAAATATCAGTCGTTTTGATTCTAATGGAGCTTGAAATTAACACCACTTTTCTATTTCAGCACAATTTTTCAGAGAGTTTAAATTCTTTGGGACAAGGGCCACTTCCTCCAAAGTCTGCACAGTATGAGGCTAAAAGATGGGTTTTGGCTACTGCAAAGGTGGTCAGAGAAACCACAAAATCCTGCCATAGCAGAGAGCACAGAGAGTATGAAAGAAATATTTAGTCTATACTTATAAATGGAAAGATTGTTCTCTGCAGTTCTTAGCCATTTTCAAGCAGAGTAATCTTCAGTACACCAGATGAAAAATCTCCATTAAATAATCAAGTGGTAAAGATTAAGCTATAAAATGCAGTAACTGAACAAACTCCAAGAGCTGGGATTACAGATAAGTTTAAGAATTAACTCTGACAGCAACCACTGGGGAGAAATCATACTAAAGATTTTGGTCATTTCTGGGTTTATCCTTGGAGCTCCTTTGACTCCCAAGACCTCAGGGTCTAACAGGTTCAATCCTACTCTGTATATAGAGTATATAGAATACCTGCCTATATTCTGTATATTGAATCATAGTATCACAGAGTTGTTTAGGTTGGAAAAGGCCTTTAAGATCAAGTCCAGCCAGTAACCCAGCACTGACAGGCCCACCACTACCCCAAGCCCAAGTGCCACACCTACATGTATTTTAAAACTTCCAGGGACAGTGACCCCACCACTGTCCTGGGCAGTCTGTGCCAGGGCTGGACAGCTCTTTCAGTGAAGAAACTTTCCCTAATCAAATCAAAACCTCCCCTGGGGCAACTTGAGGCTGTTCCCTCTAGTATCTATCACTTGTTCCCAGAGAGCAGAGTTTGACCCCCTCAGCTGCCCCCTCCTGTCAGGGAGTTGTGCAGAGCCACAAGGTCCCCCCTGAGCCTCCTCTTCTCCAGGCTGAGTCTCTCCTCATCAGAGTTCTGCTCCAGACCTTTCCCCAGCTCTGTTCCCTTCTCTGGACACACTCCAGCCCTCCCAAGATCTTATATCCTTGTACTCAGCTAGAAGAGTTTCTACTACCAACTTGCAAATGGAAACACTAATAAGATTATTCTCTGCTATGCTGACCCAACCCACAGCAACATTATGACACCTCTCCTACAGTTATCTGCAAAAATGGGAGATGGGGAAAGTCTCAAAAAACTGAAGAATGTAGGGAACTCAAGTCCCATTGAACATCAGGATTTGTGCTCCTAGGTTAGATAACTTTTTTAAATTACAGCCCTGAAGGACTCCTCTGCCCCAAAATGATTGCCAAAGCTTGCTTTGGTTCTACACATCTCTTGCAGCCAACCTAATCAATACAAATTAATCAACCATATGACGTTCAACAATGGAAA